>JAJHUR010078806.1:6889-56221 GCA_027495735.1 Lutjanus campechanus
TTTTTTTTTGATGCAGTCAGTCAAATCAGATCCACAAAAAACACACCCACTCCGTCCTGACCAGCTGAGTTTATAAATGCTAAACTGTCAATAAACAATACTTAGATATTTCAATGTTGTTGTTTTTTTAAACTTTCTTATTTAGTAAGGGACATTTAATATTATAGAAAAATACTGTCAAGGTAATTTAGAATCACTCCATCATACTTAGAGTTGCAATCTTTCTATTAATCGATCAGTTGATCAATATGAAATTAATTGGCAACTATTTTAGCAATTATTATAGTTAGGGCTTAACAATTAATCAATATTTTAATGGCATTGCAATATGGCCTAGTACTACAATTTTCAAATCACAGGAAGTACAATATTTGTGTGTCAAAATACCATTTTTTAAAATTAAATATTATCGTGCTGCGGAGATGTCCTGGCCTACATTACACTCAAGACAGACTTAAGAAAATGTTTTTTGTGGAACAGATCCCCACAAAGTTCACATCCTAGCCATTTTAATGTTTAATGAAAATGAGAATGATGATGTTGAATGATGATGATCGTTCCCTGTGATATCGCAAATCGTGTCACAATTGCAATATCAGTCGAAATAATTGCAATTAATATACACATTTTTTAAAAAACATTCAGCCACAGACACGCAGTTTTTAATACTTCAGATATATAAATATAGCAACAGTGAGCCATGGGCTCAATCACCATTGTGATAGTTACTTAAAAGACAGTCTTTTTTTGAGTAAAATGCCAAACATTCCCTGTTTTCGGCCTCTTCAATGTGAGGATTTGAATACTTAATTTTTCATATATGACAGTGAACTAAATACCTCTCTGTTTTGGACTATTGTAGACCAAGCATTTTAATGGATTAGTGAGAAAATGTGTGCGTGTTATAAGTGGATGTTTTCTGACAGTCTGAGCCCCTCAGTCAGGTGCTTCAAAGCCAACAAACTGAGTAAATAAAGGCGTCATCACGTGTGGTTTTGATCTATAAGTCTGAATGGGCTCACACAGATGTGCGCCACCATTGTGGATATCGATAAACTTTCTCTTTCCTCCTCTTCGTGCCTTTCAGAACGACACTTGGGGTCAGCAGTACTCCTACGCCCTCTTCAAGGCCATGAGTCACATGCTGTGCATCGGGTACGGCCTGTACCCCCCCATCGGCATGGCTGACGTGTGGCTCACCATCCTCAGCATGATCGTGGGCGCTACCTGCTTCGCCATGTTTGTGGGTCATGCGACTGCACTCATTCAGTCTCTGGACTCCTCCAGGAGGCAGTACCAAGAAAAGGTGGGTGTTTGTTCTCCTGGAAATCTGAAAATCAACTTTCTCTAGACATGAGAGAGTTGAAAGCAGTGGTGGGATGTAAATAAAGTACAATTTTAAGGTTTCGGCTTCTTAAATATGAGGATCTGCTGCTTTTTTTCACCATTTATGACAGTAAGTGAAGGATGTTTGGGTTTTGTACTGTTGAGTGGATGAAAGAAGTAATTTGAAGACGTCACTTTTGGGTCTGGGACATCGTGATGAGCATTTTTCCGAATTCTTTGACATTTTATAGACTAAACGATCAATCAACTAATCGATTAATTGTGAAAATAATTGTCAGATTAATCAACTGTGAAAATAACTGTTAGTTGCAGTCCTATCCAACAGTATAAACTACAGTGTAACAGTGCAATGCTATTTACACATAAATGCATCGGTATTAATATTCCAGTATTATAATGCATAATAATATAAGACTCACAACGGTCATTTCCGCATAATAAGTACTTTTAATACTTTTAGTACAATTATAGTCAACAACAGTGGCCAACAATGGCATAGTGCACAATGCTCAAGAAAATGTCTAAATCAAAAATCAAAAAATGAACCACAAAATATGATATCTAGAATAAAGTAATCTAGAGAACTCCTGCTTCTTTTTAACCAGCAAATAGGTACTTTGCCTGTGAAAATGTAAATATCGGCCATTTCGGTCCACATGCCGACCCACTTGCAGGCATCAAGAATAAATAAAATAGCCAGTCTTCTTGCTGTTGTTCTTGTTTGCTTATGTAGGTCAGATAGATGCTTTAGTATCAGACTGATGATCAGTTAAGAAGTCCTTGTTGTAAGTTTAAGTAAAGAATTTGTATAACGATCCGTAGCTGATTGAAATGCAGGTCAAAAGTTGATGATGATAAGGTGAGAAAATATTTCATCCAAGAATGATGAGAGGACTTTTACCTGCCTGACATAAACCTGTATGCATTTGAGCGAGAAAATGTCCCACAGAGGAAAAAACATGAATAGATGAGAAGGGTTAGAGCTGTTTGAGTTACTGTTATAGATTTTTAACAGGAAAAAAACAAAACAAGAGAGAGACATTATCGAGAGGTGACTTACAGCAGGACATAACATACATAGAGATTGGGTTCATATGTGCTCTGCTGGTAGAGAACACGGCTGAAGGACACACCAGTTAATGTTATTAGCTGCCGCCTGCAGAGCACAACTGTATCTGTCAGATGGGACAGAGGCGCAGGTTTCACAGATGGCCTGACAGTTGACTGTTAACATAATGAGACACATTATAGTCCACCTCTGAGCCAGCACATCAATCACTTTAATATATTCATTTTGACATGACTTTGCATTTTGTCTTGGACACAAATGCACTTAGAATACAGTTACAGACAAGATGCTTTTATTGAATTTATCATCATGATAACTGGACATGTGTCGTTGTTGTTGTTGTTGTTGTTGTTGCTACAGTATAAACAGGTGGAGCAGTACATGTCCTTCCACAAGCTCCCTGCAGACATGCGCCAGAGGATCCACGACTACTACGAGCACCGTTACCAGGGCAAGATGTTTGACGAGGAGAGCATTCTGGAGGAGCTGAATGAGCCGCTGCGAGAGGTCAGAAGTCATCCACCTTGTTGTTGTTGTCTTGATGATAATACTGCTGAGTCATCATAACGTCGGCGTCAACGTCTGCCACAGCTCAAAGAAACACATCAATTGCCCCTTTTTAGCATTTACAAGAAATTATAAACAGTTTAAGTCTCATGAGGTTAGATGTTCTATTCACTTTAGGCAAATTTAAAGATTTTTAAAATGAACTTTTGGTCTGTGAGTGCTTTAAATAGCAATACCATAACATCTTTCAAATTTAATGTGTTATTACTGATTGACTGATTGATGATTGATGGTTTATGCAAAACATGCAAAAGATGGCAAAGAAGGCTGATAAAATAATCAAATAATCAAATAAAACAATGAACCATGTAATAACAATGTAATATCAGTGTCAGGTTCGGTATCAAGACATTTTTTAATCTTAATATTCAATATATTGTTATATCCCTAGTAAAAATATAAAATATTGCCATTCATTGGACAAGAAAAATGTTGCTTTTACATTAGGTTTGCTTGTAACTACATAATTGTGTGTTATAACCCGTTTATTTATGTTTATATAGTGCTTTTATATGCTAAAATGTGGGGTTACACTAATCTAGTATTTTTATTCAGTCATTACTCACAATAAAATAAATAAGCATTTCATGCAATATACAATATAAACTACAAATACATATGAACAGTATAGACATTAGGAACATAGTTAATGGGTATATGTATTAAGAGGTGACTGAAAAGGCACAGACAGAAGTAAAGTGCTCATGTATTCCTGTCCTACATAAACAGAAATGTTTTAAATATATGTTTTTAAACTCTCAGCATCAAATATGTGAATTAATGAAGTGAGCGTCCTCGTCCTAAATGGTTTACAGTTAATTATTTGTGTAATCTAATACAGCTCTCTTACTCTGCACGATAATGTTAATAGTGGTGTAATCTGATTAGTAATGACTGGAGACTGTATGAGGACAGAGAGCCTCATTAACAGAGCACTAAGCCACCGCTGACCGCCCTGCTTTTATAATGATTGAAATGTACACATATAGTGACACACTGACATTTCTGTTGCCTCCTCTGAAATCTAAAACACAATTGTTGTTTTTGTGTGTGTGTGTGTGTCTTCTGCAGGAGATCATCAACTTCAACTGTCGTAAACTGGTGGCGTCCATGCCTCTGTTTGCCAACGCCGATCCAAACTTTGTCACCTCCATGTTGACCAAACTGCGCTTTGAGGTCTTCCAGCCGGGTGACTACATCATCAGGGAGGGAACCATCGGCAAGAAGATGTACTTCATCCAGCACGGCGTCGTCAGTGTCCTGACCAAGAGCAGCAAAGACACCAAGCTGTCCGACGGCTCTTATTTTGGAGGTAACGTCTGCACGCAGCCTGCTGCTGCTGCTGCTGCATGCTAATGTATTCTGTGGCCGGCAGCGAGTCACTTTCAATGTATGTGAAGGAGCGGTGATAGTATGATTTGTTTTGATTTATTTTGCTCCGGCACTCAGCAGATTAACTTCCCCGACTATTACAGCTGGGAAAAATTGTCCACATCATCTCCTTAAAAGGGCTTGGGGACTAAGAGGAGCAAAAGCTTTGTGATCTTTGATTCCATCTGTGGGGTTTTCCCCTTTTGTTAACACCATATTTAAAGCTGAAAGCCAGAACTTTTCCATTTGTTGCCGCCATTGTTGCGGCGTCTCAACCTTGTCGGCGTCCAGCTGTGCAGCAAAATGAAATGTCATCGTCAAATGTCAATCAGGAAACACTGATATGTTAATTTACTTCACTTGGATTTTGAACTGAAAGCAGCCTTTTTTTGAAAACAAAGTATGGTGATCATTTCTGACCATATTTTTTTGATTAAAATGTTTTTTATACGTATGCACATTTGAATTATACACAGCTGCTTTGTCAGAACAAAAAGGCTGACCAACACAGATGTTGATACTGATATTAAGGAGTAAAAAAATTCTGATCTTGATCTATCTTGCCAATACTCTTTATACAGAATATAACATACAGAATATAGAATATATGCCTAAACACACATTTTTTTAAATGATCCCTCATAAGTGGATACACTTAAGACAAAGAGGATATTTTACGGTTTAACAATAAACTTCATTGTCCAAAATGATGTCAGGGCACTGAAACATTAAACAGTAAATCAGTCGCCCTCTAAGAAACAAAAACTACAGTGTACTACATCTACATAAGTACGTCTCCAAGATAAAATGAAAAATAAAACCCATGAGAAAAAATATATGAAATGAGAAGAGAAAATATAGAATGCCTCTTTACATCGATGACAACCACTTGATAAAACTACTAAAATTAAGATAAAAATAGGGATGAAATAAGATGGAAAATAAAACCCACTGCATAGTAATGATCAAATTAAAGGTAAAAAATAGAATAAATAGAATGCGTAAAATCAAAGAAAATACAACGTTTTAAAAGAAGTTAGCATTTCTCTTATCTGTAGCTCCATCAGGGATTGTTCCTATAATATAATACAACAGATCTAACGGAAAATCAATATTCAAAATGTCATATTGTCATATTTTCATACAGTGAAAGGAGTCATAAAATACCTCCTTCTTATCTTCCAGCTGAACTCTAACTATATTTTAATGTCTAACCATAATCCAGCGACATATTTGAAGTAAGAATGATATTTTAATCACAAAACATTATATATATTTTTGCATTAAGCTTCTCGGCACAGCTGACACATTAAATGAGGACAGAAAGTGTTTGTTTAAAACCAACACATGGTGAAATAAATATGTCAGAAATCCCATGTCGTCATGTGTAATAATAGATTAAATTGATAAGCAGGACAGGGTAGAGGGAGACAGAGCGTGTGAGTCTGTGTTTGTGTGTTTGTATATCCTCAATATGTCTGCCCTGAAAAATATGTCTACTCTTTTTTTTTTTTTTTTTTTTTTTTTTTTCTTTTAAATGGCGCATTATTTTATTTTTCTGATCTGGCACGACAGATGAGGTCAGGACAAACTGTAAGCTGCAGAAATTGCATTAAGTGCTCCATCTGTGGGGTTCAGAGGCACTGGTCTTTTCATGTTTTATCGTCTCGCACTAATAATCACAATTTTTGCCTTTGCGTTTGTGAATGGATCTAAAAAAGACAGAAATGTGGTTGTAATGTATGAGAAGAATGGACAATCATCATAAAACATTTCATGTTAATTACCCGGTTGTTAATCTCTGATTGCACTCAGCAGGACATGTTTTCGAGAAGTAGTACAAATAATTTTCCTTTTTTTTGTTCCTCCTCCTACCTGCAGAGATCTGCCTGCTGACTCGAGGCAGGAGGACAGCCAGCGTGCGAGCAGATAACTACTGTCGTCTCTACTCTCTGTCTGTGGACAACTTCAACGAGGTGCTGGAGGAGTATCCCATGATGAGGAGGGCCTTTGAGACGGTGGCTCTCGACCGCCTGGATCGCATCGGTGAGTCCTTTCCCAACAGATAAAACCTGTCTAAAAGAGGCAGTTTACATTTTAAACATGTACATGTTTATTTTTCATTTTGTTTGCCTCTATTCTTCATGTATTTTGTTTAACGTTAGTTTGAATAATAGAAATGATATTTTATTTCTATGTGTTACTGGTATTGCACCGCAGTGATGGTAGTGGTACTGGTTGACAGAACATGTGATATGTGGAGTGTACACTAGTAACAGTAGTGATAACAGTAGTGGTTAATAGTATTTTTTTACTACACAAAAAGTAAATATTACAAAGATACAAACTCACATTGAACAATGGATTAAATTTGATGGATAAAGTAAATTAGGTCATTGGTATTCTTGCACCTTTAATCCATCCACAATATTGGCATCTGAGATCTTCTTCAGGCTGCAAATTAATTCAAATTAAATCAGATTATAAAAGTGAAAAGCCCATGTTTTAACTTGCATATGTTGTGTATTTGTTCTGCACTCTGAAATGGGTGGCAATTTTATAACTTCCTCATAGAGCTGTAAGGAATAGTCGATTAATCGATGAGTTGTCAGCCATAAAATGAATCGCAAACTATTTTAATAATAGATTAATTGTCATGTTTAAAGAGACAAATGATCTGGTTTCAGACTCTCAGATGTGAATATTTTAGGATTTTTTAGTCCTCTTTGACAGTAAGCTGAATCTCTTTGGGTTGTGGACAAAAGACACATTTGAGGACGTCACCATGGGCTTTAGTGAAACACTGATCAACATTTTCCCCATTTTTAGACATTTTATGGATGAAACAACAAATCAATTAATAAAAACGTTATTAAGAGATTAATTGATAATGAATATAATCATTAGTTGCAGCCCTACTTCCTTGGAGTGACAGTCTATGTAGAGAGGTGGGTGTAGTGCTTTAAAGTAAAACAAGACATGGAGACTTAATACGTGCATGCTGTTTGAAACTGAGCGGCGATGTAACTACACCTAACAAAGACTTTAAAGTAGTAGTTAGGTGCGTGGTACAGTTTTACAACTTGTCGTGGAATACACTTGCAAACAGTGGCAGTCCATTTTGTGATGTATTTCTGAGTGAAACTGGACGAGCAGGCCAGACATAATGTTTAGAGGAATTTGATTTGAACATTGAAAAGTGAACATATGACATAACCCAACATCTCGACGTATGTCATAACATTATTGGTTGAAACTGGTTGGTTTGAGCCTATAAAAGTCCTTTCAAAGTTCAGCCCCTTATTACACTTTGCTCCAATAACAGTTGAGCAAACTTGGTGCTTCAGTCAACTTTCTCCTTTTCCTGTAAAAGCAACATATACGGTCACATCTTAAGGGTGCCTTTCATTTACCTCCGTGGTCGGAAGTTGGAGCTGGAAATGACGTCACACCCAAGTTTTCCAGTACAACAAGTCGGAAAAAATAGATAGAACTAGGACAGTATTGTGTCTATGACAGACAGAAGTGTCACTTTCACTACTGCTGGTGCAGAGCAGCCATCTTAGTTCAGGGGGCATTCCAGTTGAAACTTCTAACTTGGAACTCAGAAATTTGGACTTCCTGGTTCAAATGGACCACATCGTAAGTTAGCTAAAGTTAGCGAAATGCAAGCTAACGAGCTAGCTAATGATTGATGTAGATTAGATAGGTAGTGGCTAGTGTTTTGCTAACATTAGCTAACTGAATATGTGAATATATGTGGCTTTTACAGGTCCCTTTGCAATGTGTTTCAACAGTCTTTAATTTATTTGTTATAGACAAGCTTAGGTCATAGAATGTCTTAGTAAAAAAAAACAGGAGAGGAGAAAGTTGACTGAGGTATCAAGCTTGTTCAACTGTCATTTGAGCGCAGATCAAAAAGGGGCGGGAAGAAAGGTCAGTTGACTATTTGTACAAAATGAAAAGTTGATCTAAAAGGGTTAAAAAGCATTTTTTTTCCCTTTCATCTCGACTTTAATGACAACAAAAGAAAGCATGGCCTTACTTGTATTTTCTCAACAGGGAAGAGGAACTCTGTTCTTCAGCATAAAGTCCAGCATCACCAAAGTTCTGGTACTCTAAACTTCCAAGAGACTGAGATCATCCAAAGAATCGTGCAACATGACCGTGACATGGCCCAGTGCACGCAGCTGATCCAGACCAGCCTAAACCCTCCTGTTGCTCCCCCATCACCCACCCCGGTCATCTGGGCCCCGCTGGTTCAGGCCCCACTCCAGGCTGCTGCTGCTACCACCCCTCTGGCTTTGGCCTTAGCCCACCAATCTCAGCTGCCGCCTATCCTCTTCCACCACCCCCTGGGTGCAGGCGCCCTGAAGGACCCCGTCGGCCATCCAAAGAGAGTCCACGTCGGCGCGAACACATCCAGCATTGGTGGTTCGGGGCCCGCTTCTCCTGCCAGCTCCGCCAAATTCAGACCTGGGCTTGAGACCCCCACACTGGCGTCGCTCAGGACACAACACCTCTCCACTGGGCCCGTCTCCCCCACACTGATGTCCCAGCCCATCTTCACCAGCAGCCTGCAGCCTCTGGGCCCTCTGCCGTCACACCAGCCTCCGCTCCACCCTCCACACTCCGGCATGGCCTCCGTCTTCCCCATCAGCCAGGCCACCGTCTCCTACACCTGCTCCGCACAGCTGCACTCTCAGTCCTTCCACGGTGCTATGACCACCCCACCCCACCCACCGATAGGTTTACTCCAGCAGGGGGTGCCAGGGAGGTTAGTCGGGAGATTCCCAGCCCCCTCTGCCTCTGCCATAAGCCCCCTGATCACCAGCTCAGTTGGGCCCTTACTAAGCCAGCTGCAGCAGACCTCTCATGCAACCACGCAGCAGATGGGGTACAGTCATGACAGAGCAGGCAGGACATCCAGCGGTCTGAGCCTCCCACATTTTCCCTTCATCACCAGCAGCACCCAGCAGTCCTCCAGTGGATTAATTCAGCCGGGGCCTGCAGCGGTCGGAGGGGCCGCAGCCTCTCTGGCACAGCACAGCCTCGCAGGTCTCCAGTCTGCTTTCCTCCCCCAGGTTCTCCCCGAGCACTCCGCCCTTGCCTCCCTGGCCCAGTACGGCTCCGCCGAGGCCTCGCCCTGCTACACGCCTCCAGTCCACAGTCCCAGCATACAGAGCCCTGTGAGGGGAAGGACAGTTTCTCACAGCCCTCTAAACCCCCAGACCTCATGCCCTGCCCGGGTGGCCTGCGAGTCCTCGGTGGATCTCTTTACCCAGGAAATAAAGACTATCTCAGGCTCTCACAGCTCTATACACCAGGAAAGGCCTTTGGGGGAGGCGTTTGCGGGGGCATCATCGAGCCCCTTCTCCTCCCCCATGGCTGTCAGTAAACCCTACAGCCCGATCCCGGGTCAAGCCACTCCTGTCAGTCGGACACATTCAGGGCCCGAACCTCAGAACCAGTCGCTTGGCGTTCACTCCCCCCGCGCTAGATCTCCCGCTAAGATGCTAGAGACCGAACACAAACAGTCCAAACTTCCATCCAACTTGTGAGGTTCAGACACACCCTCCTCTAATGCCTGAACAAAAGGGAGCTCATCTCCGCCTTGGCATTGTTTTAACCACTATTTTGTCAAATTTCAAAGTAGGAGGGTGTGTTTCTCCAATCAGATCGGAAATGAGTGGTTTCATTTTTAATCAGAGTGAATGGATCGTGGAAAATAATGGACAATGATGGATATTTTTTTCTACAGGATATTGCATCTTTGAATATAGTAATAAAATCCAAAACCTATTGATGGGTATATATAGCACCTCATGAAAATATCAATTGTTCTATGTATTGTATTATAACCACACTCTGTGATTTGTTCTAAGTATTTGTTTAAACCCCCATCGTCCAGGCGATTTTGTGTCACCTTTTAGCTACACCCGTTTAGTTGGAAATTTGTCCACACTTACTGTATCCAGTTATGATTGAAACCAAAAATTATCGTCCTTTTTTAAAATCCCTTTCCACCACTTGAGTGTGTCGTGTGAATGCAAGGTTACCCCTTAAGAGATTAGAGGAGAGGACAGACTGTGCACTTTGCTCGTTTCAGAGATCACCTAATGGTTTGATGACGGCATGTCTTCCAAGATAGCGTTTCAGCAATATTGCACACCCCAAATGGGTCACACAAATCAGATCACATTATAAAAAAAAAAAAAACTGAAGTAATGAATGTAATGTAATGTTTGTCTGTCTTGAGTGGGAGAAGTGGGATTAATTTTTGAATGTGCTGAACTTGAGGGCGATAATGGTTTTCTGTAGAGTACTGGAGAGTGTGACCAGTTTCAGAGACAACGCACATATTTCCCTCCACAACTGCTCCGGTGCATGGCAAGGCAAGGCGCACAACCTGATGCCAATTCATTTCAGTCTGACAATAACTCTGGTAACAGAACATACACCTGAGCCAAGGTTTGTGTGCCATCAGCATAGTATGCAATAATCTGTGTTTTTTTATGGGTATACAAAGGTACTGTGAATCGAAGCCCTTGAGTGATATTCTGTGTTTAGTTAGAACCGTTGACTATAAGTAAAGATGGACGCCGGGTCTCCTCCTCTGTCCTACAGTACAAAAATAAGAAGCCAAAATATCCTGGATATGAGCGCTGTCATCTTGCGCTTGTGATGTCATTCGGCGCCAGTAGTAATCGGGGCTCAAGCCGCTCAAGTCGCTCAAGTCGTGGTCCTGGCCATACACCCAGCAGGGCTCAGCTGTCAATCATGATGTGAAAACCTCTTTTTATAGCAAACAACCAATTAAAGGTGCTGTATATGACATTTATTTCCCCTTGAGGTTGCAGTAGACCACCAACCAACCTGAGACCGAGACAAATACATGTTTTGTTTATGCAATAAAGTTGGTGGTGGGGGGTTGTCGTCTGAACACACAGTGCTCACAAAACTCAGATCAAATTGTCAAACTAGGCAGGGCTGATCAAATATGGATCAAGATCATGTGACTACATTGCTTATTTCTTGCTTAAAATGTGTTCAGAAACATATTTTAATGCACTGTTCAGCTGTAATCTAAGATATATTGTGATCAGGTGGCTGCCATTTTGGCTCTGGTTTCCAACGGAGACGCCCAAAACCCAAATGAAACTGTGAAATGTGTTGATTACATATGAATCAAGATTATGTTACTCCATTAAATATTTCCTCCTTCAAGTTTAAAAATCATATTTTATTAATCATATTATATTTATTTTAAATGGAGTTGTGTTTACTGTGTTTACGCTCCCCTCATGCTGTGTTCATGACATTGCAAAGTTTTCTGTTAGCTCTGAGTTCACTACGTTTTATTCACGACTTCTGTGTCGTAATTACAAGTTAACAAGTCACAGTGTAGCTGTAATACAAGATATATTGTGACCAGACAGCCACCATTTTGGGTCTGGAGTCCTGAAACTCTCATCAAACCATCAAAATAGGCAGCACTGATCAAAGATGGCTCCTGATTATGATACTGTGTCGCCCATTTCTTGCCCTCATTGTTTTCAGAAACCTACTTTAGAGCACTGTTTAGCTGTAATATGAGAAAGTTCCTCACCAGGCAGCCATGTAGAAAACAGATACAAGGAAGACAGAGAGTGACTTTCATGCATGCACAAACACGCACACGAGGCCGTCCCGGATAAACAGAGAAGCTTGGATAACAATACACTCACAAGGAGCTTGACTTCATTCTTGCAAACAGTTGTTTGCTGACATCTTGTGAGGTTTAATGTTGTATATTGCACCGAGAAAAATTAACACTTGAACGTACACCAGTGTGATGAGAGCTACCTAAAATGACAAACCATTTATTTGTTATGTACTTTGGCCCCTGTCCAATCTGCAAAACACGGAGAGGGTGGGACTTATGAACTATACTACAGCCAGCCACCAGGTGGCGATCCTGACGTTCTGGCTTCACTTTTTGGGGAGCGGCAATGTCGTCCATCTTTATGTATGCCAATGGCTAGAACAGATTAAAGCAAGGGAATTAAATGGAATAATAAAAAGCAACTGTGGATAATCAAACATCCTGAAACCAGCAATGCACTAAGACTGATCTGAATGTTTCTTGCACCAGTCAAAGGGCTAAAAGCAGTTACTTGGACACACGGTTAACAAGAAACCCTGATGGGTCATATTGCTGCATATTTACCTCTTTCATTTTACATCATTTGATTGTAAAATTTGACATCTGTTGTTGAACAATTGCTGCTTTGTGATGCTATGCTGAATCAATAAGACGTGTATCACTGACTGCTTTTTTTAAAAACCAGACTCTTGAATCCTTCTACTTGTTAATAAGTTCATGTGTTTAGATGATAACTTCTCTTTCTCTCTGTGGACCTGTGGCCCGGCGAGGAACTGTGAGCTGCGAGCCGGTCAGCAGGTCAAACCATCGGAGGATCCTGTCCAGTGGCTTTAGCTGCCTGGTTACTGAACCTGAGGTTTGCTGTGACTCTGAACCCCCGTCCTCCTCCTCCTCCATCGTGGGAAGAGAGATACTATCAGTCACTAGCCAGTCACTGCCAATGGGCTTGATCAATCCCTCATTACTATTCTCCTCCAACCCCGCACCACCACACCACCTGCCAGAGGCGTCAGCTCGGATTGAGAGTGAGGTTACTTTGAGTTAAGGTGTGTGCAGGAGAGGAGGTGTCAGTCATTCATGTATTTATATATTTATATTTCATTTTGCTGCCTTTTAACCAACAAATCTGAGGATTATTCCATCACCTATGTATGTTAGGCATATTTTATTTTAGCTACTAAATTCAATGCAATAAAATAACATATGGTCAACGATGCTCGTCCTAGCTGTTGATTTCTTTTCAAGAGCAGAGCACGGAGGAGGAGGAGGAGGAGGAGGAGGAGGAGGAGGAGGAGAATCTGATAAAATGCTGGTGAAGTTTCAGGCTTTAAGCCGGATTATGAATTGAGAACTGCATGGTGTTGTTTAATGCCTGCATTCAAAATAGCCAGGATTATAATCTGCCAAATATTCAACTCGTCAGTACAAAGAAAATTATCTGCCATGTTCATGTAGTGATGACTGTTGGATTATAGGTATTTAATTCAAGGTCTGATTAAAATAAGCTTCTTTTTTTTTTTACTTTGAGATGAAGCTGCCAAGTCGATACAAAGCAGACAAAACTAGATGAGCTAGATTTATAATAATAATAATAATCACCATCTTTATTGTCCACATATGTGGAAATTTGCCTTTGGCTTCACAGGTTGGTTTCAAAAAATTGATTAAAATAAATTAAAAAATTAAATTAAATGTTATGAAGATTGAATCATTATATAAAAGTCTTTCATTGAGTTGTTGCTGCTTTTACCTAAAATTCTAGATATTTCTCCAACAGTTTAGAATACATACAAATGGTCAAAGACAACTCACTGAGACCCCAGTGTTCAATAGTAATTTTGAAATAAATAATCATGACTAAATACAGAAAAATCATCAGTTATATTACAATAAAAGACTACCCTTATACACTGTTTATTATAAGGTTATTTATTAAGTTGTGAACATTTAATAAATATCAATAAACAAGTTGTAACAGCTTCCGTGCATCAATGTGGGCTCAGTATTTGTCAAGACCCAATTACTGCTCACTACTAAATAGAATAGAATAGAATAGAATAGAATAGACTTTATTGTCCCCCAGGGGAATTTTGTCATGGACTCACAGTGCAGTGCAAGTAGCTGCCCTTGCAGACAATAAATATACATGCAACAGCACATACATACACTCATGACACATCCTATAAAAGATTAAAATATTAAAATAAATGAAAATAAAAAAATAACATAAATAAAATGAACCCAACTAGGATAAAAACAAAGACAAACAGAACACCAAATCTCACTAAAGAGAATCTCAATGTAAAGTGTAATACATGCTGAAAATGGCAAACAATATTACCAAAGCCTTGGTGTATGAATCTGTTCATTTGATATACCAAACTAAATATTAAAATATGTGACAGTGGTTAAATGCTGCAACAGGTTACTGTTTTTCAGTCATGGGAGTAACTAATTACAAATACTGAAATTACTGTAATGAAGTAGTTTTAAGTAGAAGTAGATTTTCAAGTCTGTGCTTTTACTTGTACTTAAGTATGCATTAGCTGTAATCTACTTAGTTACTTACATCTGCATTTTAGTAGCCAATCAGGTGATCTGATCACAAACAAGCCGATGAAAACAAATGAAAACACACAAACAAACAACAAAATAAAATGCTGCGGCAGCACATGTTTGGAGTCAGGATGTTAATGATTAATGATTAATCGATTAATTGCCATTAAGAATTTAGCCAATTAAAATTGTATTCATGGATATTTAATCAATAGATGTGGCAGCAATTTGCACCGAGCCATTTGTTGAATAAAGACAATGAGAATGAGAAAAAAGACCTTTGTTTCTAATAAATCATTAACGATTAATCAATTGTTAGTGTTTTCAATTATTGAAGGAAAACACACAAAATTTGCAACCCTAGTTTTGAGAAGTGACTGTGACATCATCAGCAGTTAAAAGTAACTAATACTCTGAGTAGTTTATGCAATGAATACTTTGTACTTTTACTCAAGTACATTTCTAACACCAGTACTTTTACTTGTAATTGACTATTTTAGCAGTGTTACAGCTCTTGTACTGGAGTGCAGATTTTACTCTTTCTACCACTGCTCCCTTTATCTAACATGTTTTAACAGCTTATTAATGATTTCTAAGGTGTTGACAACCTAATTAATAACTATTCCGAACCATTTATAAGAGTTGTCTTATTGTAGACTGGTATCAGAATATCTATTATGACCATCCAATGTAAAATCATCCTCTAAAATTCAACATTATGGTTCTATTATGTCTGTATCTATGTTCCCACTGTCCTATTTATTTATTTATGTACTTATTTATTGAATATTTAACCCTGTAGGTGTCTGTAGGAGCTTTTAGCTTCTTACTCGAGGCTTTGTGTATTGATTGTCCTTGGATTTGAGAAGGTTTGTCTTGACTGAGCGTAGTGGAATCCAACAGTAATCTTAATAAGAATTAATCTAAACCGGCAACTTTAGCAACTTTTTTTATGTTTTTTTGAAAGTTCATTTTGTCCAAGGTTGGGATATCTTTTCATTGTCTCCTTTGCCACATTAGATAATATAGTGGTTTTAATAACTGGTGCTTTTTGAAACACTGATTCAGCTGAATAGACACATGGCCATTCAAATTAATGTTTTTTTTACTTTTGTAGTATGTACCTAAAACATCAAAATTATTTACTATGTACTGTGTTCTGTATTTTGTACTACACACACACATTTAGTCAGAAATGCATGTGTTTGGACGCCCTCTGGAGACACAGCTGACCATGAAGTTTGTTGCATGAATCTCTCCTTGTATCTCCCTGGAATACTCAGCATGGAAAGTACGGATTACAAAAATGACTCTTGTCTCAGTTTAGTGTGATAACCAGAAGAAGACAAACACAGTTGACCCAAGAATTCCTTTTAATGGATGGAAACGCAGTCATGCCAGATTACTTCACAATTACATTTTGTACCAACTGGAGAAGCCAACAACAGTACATATTTATGTTGATCCAAAAACCAAGGAAAAGACATAACGTGTACTTGCAGAGGAACACTGGTTTCCACTCTGTTCACCATGCAAACGCGGTCGGCACACACATGACAGGAGAGTTTCCACTAAAAGGTTTCGAGTTCAGTCTCTGACAGCAGGATTTAGATAATAAATTACACATATGGATGAGAGGAATCGGGAGTTACTGTCTGTGAACGATACTATCAAAAGTCCTTTGAAGGAGCGGCCAGGTTTTTTGAGTTTCTGTTGGTTGTGAAGGAAAAAGTCATGGGGAGGGAGGGGGAGGAGGAAGGTTACAAGAGAGGGGAGGAGAGGTGGTTACTGATGTCCTTTGAAGACGTTCAAGGCACCAGCACAACTCTCATAGTGTTGGTGTAACCGGCACCAGGGCGCCAGCCGGTAACGACGATGGCCACATCACCGGACTTGAAGAATTTGCGGTGCTTGCCTGCAGTTAGAGAAAAGAGAGGTGTTAGTGATGCCGGTGATTACTACACCTCTTTGCCTTTAATTCCCACCTAATACTTTTACTTTACAGTTTGAAGTCGTCTCTGTGAGATAGTTTAACACAAGACTCACCATATTCCAGGGCAAAGTTCACACGCAGATCAACGTCCTCGGCCCAGACATCGTTGGCGGGCTTGGTGTAGAGCACGGGGTAGATACCGCGGTACAGGTGGGCCTGGCGGGCAGTCTGGCCACAGCGGGTCACAGCAATGATGGGGGCACGGGGCCTGTATCTTGACAGCATGTGAGCAGACCTGCAGGAAACAGGGACAAATTATTAGATGTATGAGAGAAAATATTTCACTTAAAAAAAAAATTGTGCCAAGCCGTAGACCTGCAATAACTGATTCTCTGGAAACAAGTCATAAAACACAACACTGACATATAGTCACAAGTTGATATGGTGAACTCATCAGTTGGATTTTTGCACATCTAGCAGTTATTGAGCAACATTATCATTCATTTGAAGTTGTGTTTGTGAAAACCTGGGGGATCTAAGTCCAATATTCACTCTCTTTTAGCTCTGTTTTTGGTCTCCACCAGCTCCTGAGGGAAATATTTGGCTTTATAGTTGCTAAATGCTTCACTAAGTTCACCAGCTAGTCGATAACTGTTCCTGCCTGTCGTTTGGTCCTTGGGTAGACAGTGCACAGTAGGTTTTTAGAGCTTTTACACAACTGAGAGGGAAGTAAAACAAAACATTTGTGGGCCAGAGAGCTAAACAATGACAAATAAAGCTTCATGGCTGCCCAAAGTGGGGCTCATGGGCCAAAGTTGGCCTGCTTTGAGGTTCGATTTGACCCACCAGATGTGCCTTGCAAAAAAATTTTTAATTAATTTGAAAAGATTATAATATAGATGTTTATGTTTGTATGAGGTGAGCATGCTTTTTACACATGTAAGATCATTAATCATTAATTATTTTTCATAATGTGAGCATAGTGGGCAGAGTGACACTTTGCATTGGAAGGCAGTGTCCTAGTTTGGGATGTTTTGTTAGTCATTTCCTGTTTTATTTTGTAGTCCTTGTCCTCCCTCTTGTTTCTGTGACTGTCCTTTTTCCTGCTCTTTCTGATCATCATTTGTTCCACCTGTGACTGATTAGTTCCTTGGGTATTTAGTCCTTGAGTTTGTCTGTGTCTCTGTCAGTTTGACGGCGCCCTTCTGTTCTCCGGAGCTCCTGTTTTACTCCTGGTTTCCTTTTGGACTGTTCTTTATGGTTTTGCGGACACTTCTCTCTCATTTGGATGTATCTTTATTGGATCTGATTTAACCTGGACTTTCCAGCTGCCTGCCACCTTCTAGTAAGTTAATTTAAGTTTTTGTTCATTCAGTCCCGTGTTCTGTGTGTCTGCATTTTTGCATTCATAGACCTGAACTTTGACGGTCAGTTAGTTAAAACCCTTGGAATCCCAATATCATTTTGCTTCTGTACAACAGAATACAACAGGTATTTCCATTTTGGCTCTCCAAGGAAAACCTTTGCTCCTTGGAGTTGATTCAGGAGATAATACTCCCACATACAAGTAGTCATGTATAGAAATATCATATAGCTGCTTTAATTATGTAATTATCATGGGGAAATCCATCCAGCTGTCAGTGGTATGTCCTCTGTCTCATGTGCTGTGAGGATGAACACCCAAACGGGGAGGAATGAACAGGGAGTTAAAATTAACTCATAAAATGTCAGGGTTCAGATCTCAAAAGGTCACAAGTGGAGCACAGATTGTGAGCGCCGTGAAAGTTGGCACACTTCATCTGAGCCAAGGGCTTCTGTTAGGGAGGGAGGGAGGGAGTGGAGGCGGAGGGATAGAGAGACATTATAATGCACCAGTTTCTTTGCTCACAGTGGGCGCTGTGCAGGATATTATGACTCAGAGCACTGCAGAGGAGGTTTACTGGATGGAACTTCTTCTAGGAGCCTCACCTGCCAGTTTTGGTGAGCACGATGATGGCGCTGGCGCAGCACTTGAAGGAGGCCTCGACGGCACCGATGGCAACGGACTCTGTGGGGTCACGGGTCAGATGAGAGGTGCGACGCAGCTCCTCAAACATCTGCCTGTGGAACATGGCTGCCTCGGCCTCACGGGCGATCTGAACGCGTGAAAAAAGGCGATAAAAAAAAAAACAGATTGAAGAAGTGTCACGCTGCAGTCACACAGTCAGCTTTAACTGCAGGAGTTAGTTTGTATTTTAAGGGACAAAACAAAGGGTCAGTGCAGAGGTCTTCATACCTGAAAGCACACTGAGACATGAAGCTAAACAACAGTGGCGGCCATGATGTCCTGGGACTGTTGCTGTGCACTGCAGATCCTGAGACACATGCTATCTGAGTGATATGATCACACAGTTAAAGCACAATGCAAGAAGACAACCAGACATGTTTGGTAGCAGATGGACGGAGGGAAGGGCGGGTGCAACAGGGATACACAAAGCAAGTCAAACAAATACAGAACAAGCTGTTAGTAAAACCCACGCTGATACCAACGATGTGCTCACAACGTCAAAGCTGCTTTTCCCTTCATTCTACATGATTTATATAACTTACGCCACAAAGCGTTACCACAGTTTTCTTGAGTAGTGCCACGAGTTGTATATTTTAAAGTTAATTTTAGCAGTGTGTTGGTTACTAGTTCATTATTCATGACCTTCACTGAACCGGGCATCATGGGACTGATCAGATGTTGAAACTTGATTTTCTGTTTTCATTTGCTGCACACATCAAAATGCACAGTTCTTAATTATCTTAGATAACAAGCAAAAACATGAATTATTGTTTATTTTTCATGTCAATATGTGGTGAATCTTTTAATCCTATATTATTCCCAGTCAAAGTTATGCAAAACTAGGCTTAAATTTAGGAAATCCACATTTAAAATTACGCCATGCTCAGTTGCACAATTAAAAACGAAATCCAAGTTTATTGATGTTAATTGAAATTAAATAGGGTTTAATTAATAAGATGCTCAAACAGGCGTGGGACCATTAAGATTTGGCTGGTCCGTATTCCCTAACACAACATTAAACTGTTTGCCAGCTAGCTTAAAATTTCACATTGTTTGCTAGTTGGCTAAAAAGTTAGTGAGCCAAGTTAAACCTTCTCACATGTAAGTTAAAGATTAATTCTTCATCACATTTAAAATTGGAGTTCAAAAGTTTAGTTCAGTTAAATTTAATCATGGTTTAGAGTAAATTTAAAGTAAAATTTAAAGTTAAGCCATGATTTAATCAGGTTTGAAACTTAATCCTAGCCAAAGAGTACAAAGTCACCAGCACCAATGTGTTGCATGATCATGTAAATCTGTTATTAAAAACAAGAGGCACAGTTGCCACATCCAGTTTTAGAAACATTACCAAAACATGCACGAATACTGGTCTAGTGTTTTAACATGGTAATGAAAGATATCTATTCTGTGCACATATTCACTGAACACTTGAGGTGGGAGCAGTCAGGTTTGCTCTTACCCTGTGCTGTGTGCGCACGGCCTCCAGGGGGTAGTCTCCCTTGGCGGTCTCACCACTCAGCATGATGCAGTCGTTGCCATCCAGAACGGCATTGGCGACATCGCTGGCCTCAGCGCGAGTTGGGCGAGGCTTCTTGGTCATGCTCTCCAGCATCTGAGGACAAACAATAAGTCTGATTAACATTTTTCTTTAAAAAAAAAGTTTTCCACAATACAGTCGTTCTGCTGATGTCTCAGACCTGTGTGGCACAGATGATGGGCTTGCCGATCCTGTTGCACCTGCCAGTCATCATCTTCTGGGCGAGGAAGACCTTCTCTGTTGGGATTTCAATGCCCAGGTCACCACGGGCAACCATGATGCCGTCACTGGCCTCCAGGATCTCATCGAATCTATCAGACAAAAAGAGTAGAAAATCAATTGAACAATTCTCCAAAGGTTCAGATCTGTGCACATTCAGCTTCTCATCCACCCACCTGCGCACGCCCTCGTGGTTCTCCAGCTTGCTGATGATCTTGATGTCCTTGCCCTTCTCGCCAAGCACCTTCCTGACAGCGTGAACGTCAGCGGCCTTACGGATGAAGGAAGCGAACACCATGTCGACTCCCTGCTCCACGCCAAACTGCAGGTCCTTAATGTCCTTCTCAGACACGGCGGGCAGGTCGACAGCAGCTCCGGGCAGGTTGACACCCTTCTTGCTGCCCAGGGTACCGCCATTTTCAATTTCACACATCAGGTAGTCGTTGCCTTAAGACACAAGAATAAAGAATAAATTAACCTCCACCAGTCAGCAGAAATCTGAAATGTACATGAAAGACAGACAAGCTGACTTACCAATTTCTTTAACCTTGAGGGAAATCAGACCATCATCAACGTAGATGTGGCTGCCGGTCTGCACAACCTTGGTGATGTTCTTGTAGTCGAGCCACAGAATTTTCTCGTCACACTTCTCCATGTACTGGTCGTCCAGGGTGATCTTGATGGTTTCGCCCTTCTTCAGCTCAACCTCAGCAGTGCCACTCTGCACAACACCAGGGAGACAAGATGAAAATTGCTGCAGGAAACCTTCATACAACTACTTATGCAATAAATCGAGAAAGGCCTCAGTTAGAGCCTTTGTATTTTGGCAGACACTCACTCCCTTGATGAGTCCGGTCCTGATTTCTGGTCCCTTGGTGTCCAGAGCGATGGCCACTGGTCTGTACTCAAAAGTTCCAGGGCCGAAGCTCTCAGTTGCATCACGGACATTCTTGATGGTCTCAGCATGATACTGTAGGACGTGAAAAAGTTTTTGGTTATTTAACTATTAGTTTTTGTTTTGAAGAACCAAGGTGATACATGCCAACTGGACACAATACTAACACTTTAAAGAGAATCGATTATTAAATTAATTTTAAAATAATAGTAAAAATACAAAAACAAATACTAAAAATACATAAACAACAAAAGGAAGGACCCATCTCTTAAATAACAACAAAATCTACATATACACACATACACACACACATTCATATCAACCAATAATGATTCTGCCCTTGGAGCAGACTCACTATTTACGAGTCACTAGTAAACTATTTTGATCATTTATTCCTCGTTATTAAATTTCCTTGCAAAATGGCAGAAAATGCTGTTTTCATCTTGGTTTCTTGTCATATTAAACTGAATATTTTTTGGATTTTAGACAAAATGAGACATTTTTGACATTTTATAGATATATAGATTTTGCAGCCTTAGATTAAACACGACAGTTAAGATTTCTGACCCACGAGCCCGACTGAGCGAGTGAAAAAACATTAACAAGGAAGCCTGACATGGATAAACCATTTCGACAAATTTTCATCAAAGATAACAATTTGAGTTCTTAGTTTGAACAATTTGAGTTCTTAGTTTGAATGTGATTCTCTCCATTGTGTATATATTGTAAACTACGTCGATCCACTCTTTTATGGTTGGTATGTCTTTCACAGACAGCCAAGGTACATGATTTTAAATTTACAATCGTCTTTCAGCTTAAAAACATTAAGCCGAATTAATTTAATTTGGATTTGAGATCAAATTCTTAAAAAATAAAATAAAGTTGGTACAAGAGGTGGAAAACTTTTACACAGTCACGCAGTCACAAGGACAGCACGGTACTGGTTGCATAAGTATATGTGGTACATCGTGTATGACAGCTGCGACACATTTTAGCACATGACATTGTTCAGTTTGACTGCACATAAACAGCTGCTTACAGACCATCACGTCTTGTAAGAATAGTTTCCAAAATGTTTGACCTATAGGCTTTAAAGCAGGGAGTTTGACAAATTAAATGAGACCAGAATAGTTTGTAAGTCTAATCTGTACACTGTCTACTGTCCCCAGTCAAATTATGAGTGTTGGTTTCACTGCGTGACTTGTACTCATACTGTTGCTGCCAGGCGGACTCTCAGAAAAGTCCTATTTATAGCTGTACTGGCAACTGACACACCAATGAGACAGAGGTCAGATCTATTCTGCCCTTCTCATAACAAATCATATATCCACTTTGTTATTTGCTCAAGTCATCGTGACCAGTTTTTGTCACTTTTTGTCATTAAAATCCTGGTTACAGTACAGACTATTTTTATTTCGCAGTGCTGAGCGATCACACCACCACACAGACGGCTCAAAAGTCACTCTGAGAGTTGAGTTACATTGAAGAAAAAAAGCACCGCCGTTAACCTTTAAAGATCCAAATATCAGCTGTGTGTGGTCACACTACAGCTGATGATATATCTGATGGCTCGTCCACTCAGGTGACAGTGAAAAAGGTAAAAAGGCATGACTTTTAAAGGCGAAGGGTCAGTAGTATAAGGTGGGCCAAAGAGTTGGCTGTGATGCAGCTTGCTTGCCAAATCGCAAGCTACAACACAGACCCGGCGCCGAGGGGGGGCAAGTATAAGCTCGTAGATCACATTACAGCCGCAGACAGTTACCAGGCCACAAGAGTAATGTCACACTGAGGGCTGCAGCTGTAAAGGGTAAATCCACACGGTCGCTTGCAGAGGGTAAAGAAGCTGCCGTGCTGCTCCGTCTGGGTTCAAACACGCTGCACTTCTGCACACACTTAGATCAGTGAGGTCTCAGCAGGTGTTCTGGCTTTGACAACCACTGAATCACCTGTTGTGTCCTCACCATTTGGGATTGTGTAATGCAAAAGGCTATAAATGTTAAAGTTAAAGGCATAATATGCAACATTTTCCTTAAAAAATAATGCATAGACTCATACAAACATAAGGCCTTTCAGCCATCACTGTAAGTGTGCAGTGGTGCCCTCTGCCTGTATTTCCTCATTTTCTGATTATTTTGCTGTGCTTGGGACACTATACCAACCCAAAACGTCTGTATTTTTGACGTCCTGGGAAT
This sequence comes from Lutjanus campechanus, assembly GCA_027495735.1. Taxonomy (NCBI): domain Eukaryota; kingdom Metazoa; phylum Chordata; class Actinopteri; order Lutjaniformes; family Lutjanidae; genus Lutjanus; species Lutjanus campechanus. The sequence continues at coordinate 30,268 of JAJHUR010078806.1, forward strand.
GAGACTCAACGATCAGTTATCATTCTGGTGCATTTATGAACAGCGTGGCTCACCTCGTGTGTGCCGTGAGAGAAGTTCATTCTTGCAACGTTCATCCCAGACTTGATCATTTCCTTGGCCATGTCCACAGATCGGGAAGCAGGTCCTGCATGGAGACAGGTGAATGATGAGCCACTGAGCTATATATAGATGTTTTAAACAAATACACAAGACAATAATCGACATGAGTCTGACCGATTGTGCAGACGATGCCAGTGTTGCGAGACACGGCAGGCTCAGAGTCGATGTCCAGCAGGCACATGTGCTCGATGAAGGTGTCCGCCATAGCAGCGTGCAGCTGCTGGGTGTGAATGACGGAAGAACCCATATCCTTTGTCTTCGACATGGCTGTATCCGTGTCTGCGGGAAACGTCCTGTGGAGACAGTGAAGGAAACAAGAACCATGATTGATTAGTACCTGACAAGCGATGTATTATGGGTTATATTGTTGATTCATGGGGCACAGAGAGAAGATATTCCATGTAAATACTTTGAGTTGCAGCCTAAATGGTTACAACCAAGAACTTGTAATAGAAGCCACAATAAAGCAACAAATTATCACATAAACGTGGACGCATAAACATTCAGAGAGTGTGGGAAGTAAAACCGAAACTAAAGAAAGTTTCTATCAATAGAGAAGTGCACATTTATAGAAAGGAGTGACCTCTCGGTGGATTCATTTTTAGTCTCCAGCAGTGGTGAGTGACTGTGCAGGCTGACCGAACAGCCTGTGCATAAAGCAACAACAACAGTGTGTGCCTGCCTGACTGCACTCTCCCACATTCCAGCGGGAGTTTACATGCAGCTGAAGAAGAAGAGCTGCTGGTCACTTCTGACAGAGGCTGAAGATAATTCAAATAACTCCAGCTCTCCAGGAGGAAGCTGACATTAGTTATGCTGCATGAAGTGCAGAATACAAACAAACAATGTACTTTAAAATGACAAATCTATTAAAAGTAATCAGGATTCAGTTTACAGTCGATAGAGGTGTGCAACGTGCATGACAGATGTGTGTCGTCAGCATGGAAACATGGCATGTATGCTGGGACACCATTCCTACCCACCTAAAATACCACAGCCAGCTGAGAGTATTTATGGACTGTAGAAACACATATGAAAAATCATCATGATTACATGATTGGAATAATCCTAGTCTACAATCTTGCTCATTTTAATTAATGTACCAGCTAATTACTAAAAATGATTTGTTTTCTGTAATTTAGTTTTCTTGATGTTTATTTTATTATTCACTTTTTATTCAGCTTCTGAGGACATCTAGATTGTCAATACTCAGAAAGGAAAGAATAAAATAAAACTTTATTTAATCCAAGGAGGGAAATTTAGCATTGCAGCAGCACAAGAAGCAGAGCAGATGTGTAGTATGAGAACAGGGTACACATAAATAAATAAAATATGGACAACTAACAGATAAATCAAAGTTATAGAGCTACATGGGACTTGCTGCTCCTGATAGTCTGGATCAAAGTGATATTATGCAGAATTATGACTAAAAAACTGTAAATATATATTATTTTTCAAATAAAAAGTTTGTTAGTTAAATTACTTTTTAAAAAGACATGATTGTTTCATTTAAACATTCAGTCCAAACTAACAGACTCTCCTCTCCACTCTCTCTATGTCAAACAGGCAAATCTACTCGCTGTTACTCACCTACTGGGAAAACTTTGCAGGGACGAAGGCGCCACTGGTTCTGCTGGTGCGACAGTTTTTATTCCCCTCACTAACCGGAACTACTTTCCTGGGTGAAGAGCACCCGGTGACACCCGGTGACACAGGATATAGGGCGCGACATTTAAGGGGCGAGATTCACCGTTTTGACAACGAGTTGAACGTAGATTTTTCACAGGGAAGATATTTTACGTTTGATATACATAAATATCAAATATAATGTTAAATTTTTCTGTCAAAAAACAAACAAACACATAAGTTGGACAATATTGTGGGAGGATACAGCGCAGGTGCGCTGTTGTTCGCCTGACCAATCACAGAGCTCTCCGCTGATGCTTTAACATGAGCCTCGTCACCAACTTGGACCTGAACCTTAAATTATCAGACAGAGGAGACGACCTCTGACGGCTTTACTGCTCCTTCTGCTGTATTTTATGCTTTTTATGACTGTAACTGATATTTGAGGTACAAACCCTAAAGGAGAACATTTTTGTGTTTTAGATCATATTATTATTATATTATTATTATTATTATTATTATTATTATTATTATCATTATTAATATTATGCAGTGGCTCAAATTGCTGTGAGCTGGAATGAGGTAGAAACATGAAACAGGGCCTGGGAGATGATGTGCAAATGCTTCACAAGAAACATGAGGAGCCAAATCAGCCCGATGGCAGCGATGTAATTGAAGTCCGAAAATGCAATTTTGGAAAAGCCACGCCCCTCACACTGACTTGACATTGGATCATGGACGACGTACTTGAGGAACGGTCCGGCTGCAGTCTCACGGACCCACAACACACCCACTTCAATTTAGTGCAAGACACGTTCCTCTAATACCTTTTCCTGTCCCTACCCAAGTAGGTTTGTTAATAGATACTATAGTGAAATAGATATAGCATGCAAGTGTAGTAGTGTCCACTCCACCCTTCCCTTGATATTTGTGATGATGTCACCGATTTTTTTATTATTTTTCTCGGCTTGAGCAAAGTTTTAAAAAATATTTTTAAAAATCCATGGAGCAACATGGTGTGCACTCTGAGGTGTCCTGTCAACAGTTTTGCCGACGTGTCTTTTATAATGGTGACTTATGGTGGGAAATACTTTTTGGGCTGCAGGGGACTTTTTTTCTGTGCTGCAATACTACAAGTGGCCACTGGGGAAAAAATGAAATACCCTATTTAGATTTCTATAATACTTGTATGGGTTTGGTGTCTAAACTACCCATTGAAGGGTGTATAACTTAGAAGATGTGTCTTGTAGCTACTGTGTGTCTGCAGATTCTTGGCTTGGCTGGTGTCACCAGTCTTGGTTCTCAGTAGCCACTCGCAGCATTGGATCAAACAAGCATTTTCCCCATAAGCCACCATTATAAAAGAGACGGCTATGAAACTGTTAACAGGACCTCAACCTGCAAATAAGGTCAGTATGACTCTTCATATTTTTGATTTTTGATATATGGGGGTTTTATATTTGTAAAACTTTACTTGAGCTAAAAAAAAAAAAACTAAAAAAAAAGACCCTGTGATATCATCACAATGTAAAGTATATGGGCAGAGCCAGAACTCTTGAACAGAGCCAGCGAAAGAAACACTACTGCGCATATTCAGTGGGTGGCATATAAGTGAACCAGGAAGCTAGAAAACTTTTTTGGCATATGCACCAGACAAGTAATTCTCAATGCACCAAATTGGTGCCATCCTCATGTCATATCTAGCTCTTACCATCCATGAATTTGACACACAGGTTAGCTCAATGTGCTCTACAAATAAGACTCTTGGACCATAAAAGTCAGCCGTAATGGATTTGCAGATTAGCATAAACTGAAAACTCTTCTGCTATCATTGCGAGGACGATCGATCGAAAAACATGGCCGCCATCAATCAATCTAGTCATTGGTTGGCTCATTAAGCTAGTGTTTCGCTAAGATTAGCTAACTTAAGATGTGAATAGATGTTGCTTTTACTCGTCCCCAGCATATTAGAACTGGAGTCAGTAAAGGAGAAAGTTCACCGAGGTACCAAGCTTGCTCAAATGTTTTGAAATGTTGCAGGTGTTGTAATGATGAAACAAGAGTGTGATTGGTCTCACTTCTTCAAAGCAGAATTAAACTAGCTCAGCTCTGTAAAACCTGGTATCTCTCGTCACTGCTCGTGGCTTTAATGTTGGCAGACGGAGCTGCTTCCTTCAAAAAAGTTTGAATCCGGGCTGTTTTACCTAGCTTTCTTTTTTCTCTTTTTCTTTTTATCTCAAGCACCAAGGGGTTGAATGTTTTTTTTTTGGCTATCTGCGCTTGTACCTTGATGACACTGTTCTTTCTGAAAATGGTAAGAAAAATATACCCCTGACCCCAAACTTGACTTGCCCCAAGCTTAAACACAATTCTTACACCAACCTATTGTCCTAATTTGTGCTTGAAAGCTAAGTACAAACTATAAATCTGTTAAAGCTCTTGAAATGAGTGTATTGGAGAATGTAACCCACTGAGTCTGAAAGCTGTCACGTTTCTGTTTTTGTGAGGACATTTATACAGAAATACAAAAACACATTTTCATTTGGTCCCCTTATCTTCTTTTCCAGGGTACATTATTATCCAAATCCAATCTAAAAAGAAATTCATTTGTTTATCCCACTTCGCTTCAGGTGCACACTTTGGTCACAACTTTGTTATTATCTGTAATATTTGTTTCAATGTTGCTCTTTTCTTTATTTCATTCAGATGAAATTAAGTTTTGAATATTCTAGTCCTGCTTCCACTATGATCTCTTATTTCAAAGCTGATTTCTTTTTTTTACACGTGAGGCTTCTTGTCATACCATCAGACAGACAGTGGTGCATAATTTTATCTTGTTTTATGAGCACAACAGGGGTGGAACTGTCTCTGCATTCTTGCAGCATGATAAGACGATCCAAATGCATTCACGTAGAGCTCGATGTACAGTAATGGTCTTTCAAAATGAGAAGAAAGGTGCAGCCAAGCTGAAAATTACATGCACTCGAGGACATGACAGCTGTGGAGTCAGTTTCAGAAACTGGTTTATTGCCACATAGGTTTTCAAATACAAGGAATTTGCGTTGATACTTGATGCATAACAAAATAAACACAGTAAGAGAAAATAAAGAAGCAAGTACTGCAAAAGTCAAGAAACAAATGTAGAAAATAGAAACACTGATATTAAAAATATTTGCAGTTTATATAAGAATATGCACAAAATCTATGCACGATATATTTGTGCAAACATTCACAGTATGAAGTATTAAGAATATGTGCAATCTGTAGGGGTAATTATCCAAAAGATCTGAAGCAACAGTGCCTGCAAAGATGCTAGATTAATATGAACCTCCTAACATATACAAATGCATGCATTCAGTTAGTAACATATGACACACTTTTACCAAAAATAGGTGTGAAACCCCACCATATATCTGGTTGTCATTCTGTTATGGTATATGTATATATAGGTGAGCTATGTTGAACCATGTTTGGCTTCATGCATGAGGATCATATTAGGAACATACTGTACCACGCCATAAAATTAGACCCACTCAGTGCCATGTTCAACATATGTGCACACTCCTCAGTGTTATTCAATACAAACTACAGTAAATAGATCGGATGGGAAAGCTTAAGTTTGTAGCTGCTGAAAACAAAGCTGGAGTCTTCATTTGCTGACCAGGCTGCTAATTGATATGACCTCACAAATGCTTTAATTAAGGTAGCCTTACAAAAACAACTGGACCAAATACATGTAGTGAGTCCAATTAGCTAAGGTTTAAATGAACAGCAAAAATATTGTAAATGGTTTTGTCTTACAAAACTGTTCAAGAAAAAAATCAATAAATTGTACAGTATTTCATCTGGACCTATGTGACATTTATGGCACGTGTGGATGCTGTCACCCATCAAGAGACAGAAATCTGACTCCAAACTGACTCAACTCGAGTCCATTTAAGGATAAATGTACCACCTGAAGTGTGAAAGCTGGATGGAAGCCACCAGAGCAACAGGCTGCAGATAAATGACTTCCAGCTTAAGATTGGTTAAACAATAAATTATTTCAATGCATGCATTCACAACATCACACAAAAGTAATCAAAATATGTGGACTGTCTGATCTTATACATTCTAAAACATGGTGCAACAGGTCACACAGGTAAAAAATGATTTCCTTCTTGTTTCATATCATTTTCAGAAAAATACTGACATGTATCTAAGTTTTCCCTTTTTCAGTACTTTTCCATGTATAGTCATTATACACCCTTGCTGTGTCCAAAATCCATTCTAGCCTACATACTAATAAGGTTTTGAGTCTGCAGTGTATTCACAAAGCATGCATACTAAATCTGCTTCATTTTTGAGTGTGCTAATGATGGACACTCTCCCACGATGAAGCAGAAGAAGTAGGAAGGCATACTTTATTAAGCTCTCTCAGGGAAATTACATTTTCTCACCATGTTGCAATTTTGCACACACACACACACACACGCCTTGAAATACACACATATGCTCAAACAGGATCTGTACACATGCATCAGCGTATGGAGACATGTCAGAGCGAGGTGGCTGACACATGACACAAGTGAGGTTTTTGGTTCCTTGCTCAAGGGCACATTGCCAGTGGCAGCTCTCCCACAATGCACTGCATAAAGGAAAAGGCGGCGTTACTCCCTGCTGCAAAACATTAAAACAAACTGTAGCTTTGTATCAAATCTATGGGAAAATGTTTTTGATATCTGGTTGTTAAATTTAACTTATTAAATTAAGTTTATTGTCAGTGACAGTCCAAAGTCAGTTTGATTATTTAAGGCAATTGGTACATACAGTAGTGTGAATTGGGACACACTGTCCATCTGTGGGTCTCCTCTCTCTCTCTTTCCCTCTCTCTCTCTTTCTCTCTTTCTCTCTCTCGCTCTCTCTCTCTCTCTCTCTCTCTCTCTCTCTCTCTCTCTCTCTCTCTCTCTCTCTTTGTCTCAACAACAGCGCTCTCTTGTGGACGACAGGTTGAAGTGTAATGAGCTGCTGGGTGAGACAGCCAACCTGTAAAACAACTAAAATGTGAAGAGATGTGGAGTTATTGTTATGGTCCATGTTCGGTACAGATGTGTGTATGCAGATGAGTCGCTGTCTTACTCAATCTGACCTTCAGTTTCACAAAAAATAAACAACTTAAGCTGCACCACAAGTTCAAATCAGTTTTAAGTTCATTGGTTTTTTTTGGTTTTTTCTCTTCTAGAAATGCAAAACTAATTTGGATGATGCATATGAATGTTTACATCGTATTTGTCTATATGATTTTATGTTGCATATGTAAATGTCTGGGGTGTCCTGTTAGTCAAGATTGTTGTTTTTCATAAACCTTCTTTCTCTCTTCTAATTTCCTGTCTTTATCTGTATTAAAAAGAGCGTGATCTTGATTTCCATTAGCCTGCCTGTTTAAAACTTGTATTTATCATTTTTACCTCCTGATCATTCTCAGCATCGACTGTTTGATGTCTGCGACAGAGGCAGCAGATATTGTGCAAGGCTGGCTGCTGTATAAATCTGATCCACTGTGAACCTGTTGCTCATCTATCTTGTGGGTCTGACAGACACATAGTTATGACACAACAGTAGGTGTATAAAACGAGGAGGTGGGTGCAAAAACTGCTATAAATCAATACCCTGCAACAAATACTGGCTCTGTGACACTCATAATGTTGCTCACTGCGTCTGAGACGTGTTGACTCACCTCAGCAGCAACTTCAGTTGCTTTTGTGTTCTTACAGTTCATGCCAAGCCTCGAAATTGGCAGTATAAAGCACAGGGGTCCGTGATATTGTGCCCACCTGCTATAAATAAACACCACCGCCACATTACAAACACCCACTCATGTCTAAGTGGATTACTGTGAAGAAAGCACTTGTTGAGAGAGGACTTGCACAGATGTATGCAGTCCTAGAAGTGTCTAATCTGGCCAGACTGCAGAGCAGCAGGCGACGGCTAACAAGGGTAACTGCCGATTAAGGTCAGTCTGCAGCACAGCGAGGAACAGAGGAAGGTGCCAAACATCACCCAGATCACCATCCTTCAACTGTGCCACCGGGGAACTCTGTTGTTGTCACAGTCTTAAAGCTGATTCATGAAGCTGACTGCTCAGAAGTCTAGAGGAGAGTGTGATGCATGAGTTTGTTTTGTTTTTCTCCTGTTTCACTGAGGAGCATACCTGCTGTGGAGAGGATGACACTCATGTTATATCACACAAACAGGATTTTTTAAAAAGTATGCCATTTAAAGCCCTGGAGCCGCAGGTCTCGTCCCCAGCCTCTCCTCTTCTGTCTGGACCAGGTTCAGCTGATCAGGCTGTCAGTATCTGCAGCCAATCACGTGACTCTGAGGTCCAGGACTGAACATGTGGGACTTCCTGCTGTTACCAACCAGAGGGGGGAAGAGGACAGCCAAGCACACGACAGCCAACAAACAGGAATATTAACTGTCTTTGTTGTTTCAGGGTCACATGTGGATATGAGATTCTCCTTTTGCTGTTATTTTTTATATCATCACATTGTTTGTTCAACGGGAATATGTGGAAACTCCAAGTTTTTCACATGACAGAAAGGTAAGGACTTTTATCGCTTAGTGACACTGACATCATTAACCTGTTATTGCTACACATGTTCTTGCCTTTTGAATAACTTTATTAGCATTTTCAATAATAACACTGAAGATACTGAGATAAAGGGAGGGAAATACAAGAAGCATTGAAACAGGATTAATGACAGTAATTTTGGTATATTGTAAAAGTAGCTGTGCTGACAACTACTAACAATTAAAGGCACATATGTTTGTCTGGTAGAGTGTTTAACACCGACTGCTGACTGTTGAAGAAGTGCCAAACAACTGAACACATGGTGAGTCTATAACTCCAAATTTCCTTCACCTGTTCATATTTCATTTATAATTTATTCTCAATATCAGATAGTCTGGATATGATTTTAGGGCAGTAAGTTGTTTTGCATTGACAGGCAATAAACCTCTCTTTTTTTCAAAGAAATTAAATCAAATTCAGTTCAACTCCTTTTTTAAATAAAAAATACCAGAAATTCACTTGTTCAAGCTCCAGTTTGGGTTCTGAATGTGAATATTTGCTTTTTTTTGTTGTCTGTGACATTAAATTCAATGTCTCTGTGGTTTTATAAAGCAAGATATTTAACATTTTATAGAACAAATTATTTGATTAATCAAGAACTGTTACTACTGATGTAGTGTCTCAGTAGTTGACTTGTTTGGTGACAGAGGGAGCAAATTAGCTGTGTAAACAAGAGGATCTTTTGATTGACAAATCTCCCCTTGAACCTCACAGGAGACGGAGTGTCAAGAGTGGACAGAGAGCCAAACTGATGAGGACAGCGACACAGAGGACTTCCCGTGTGGATTCCATGTAAGAAATCCTGATTATCATCACACACGTACAGACATTGTTGCACGTGAAGTTTTGATCAAAAAGCACAAGTTATCATATGATCACTGGATGTTGGACCAGCAGTGGTGTAGAGTAAATTAATATTAACAATTAATAAATGGTATATAACACTGTAAGCTGTAACCACTTGTTTTATATTAAGGTCCTTGTAATAAGTGTGAGTTAATGAGTAATAAGGCCCTTATAAGTTCTTATAAGAGCTTAGTAAATGTTTAACAAAGACATAAAAGTCAAGTTATTTAAACTCACTAAATATGTTTGTAAGGTTATTGTAAGCAGCATCACTCATAAGACTTTAATTGATGTTCTTAAGCAGTCTACAAACTGTTACACTTCTAATAAGTGTTTATAAATGTCTTATAATCTAACAATAAACATGTTTATGATGCTATTATTCACAATAGTCTTATTAACACATAAGTACACATGATAATGTTAATAAACATCTTATATGAACTTATAAGGACCTGGTTAATGAATTCTTGTAACAAGGATCTTAATCTAAAGCTGTTTACTGTTGTAAAAACAGTAAAAATGTCCTTTTATCTGCTTTCAACTAACTTACACTGAGTTATAATAAGTTATAAACCATTTATTTGTTGCTTAATGCTCAATAAAAAGGTCAATAAGATAAAATGTTACCCACATTTCAGATCTTAAAAAACTTTATTGTCACAAAGGGAATCACAGCCTTCTTCTCAGTCATTGTAGTAAAAAGCTGTGAGTGGTTTAATCCCTCGGCTCCCTGTGGCGCTGAGCTGTTTGGACCATAAGGTGAGTGTGTCAGTGTTTGTCTCTGCAGGAGAGCTGTGCCACTGACCTGTATCGTCATCCTCAGCTAGACACCGACATAGAGGCAGTCAGGACTTTGTATTCAGACTCTGCCATCTCTGTCAGGTCAGAGCATATTTTCTTATTCATGGACTTGAAATTAAAGCACCGTTGCTGCTTTTATAAATCAACATCTCCTTCCTTCTCTTCTGCAATAGGGAATATGGGTCAATCGATGATGTGGATGTTGACTTAAACATAAATCCAAACTTTTTGGATGTAAGTCAAATTTGCAGTACACTCAATACAAGAACAACATATCAACATGTTTGCTTTTGTGGCATCTGTGTGTGTTTTAAGATGATTACGCTGTTTGGTGTCAACAGGCGGACGTCGCCAAGGCCTGGAGGATTAATCCATCAGAGCCCATCATTATCCGTCTGCACTTCTCTCTGTCTCAGTATCTGAACGGACCTGGTGAGCATCAACAACACTGCTGTAAATCAAATTCACAAAGTTAAATTTACTATAAGTCAATGTGACACCTGATCAGATGATGTTTCTCACCGAAGCACCTTCAGTTGAAGTCCTTCAATCATCCAACAGAGATCATTTCAGCCTGGGGAAACAACTACAAAAGTGAGTGTTCATGCTATAATTTTCATGGCAGGGATAATTAGATGTCTTAAAGGTCCGGTGTGTAAGATTTAGGGAGGATCTGTTGGCAGAATATGTCAGAAATGGAATATAAAGCGTAGGGGTGCAAGTTATCAGTCGGAGACCCATCAGTAAAATGAGGTTCTTCCAGCAGAACAGTTGTTTTTTATTCCTCTGTCAGTCAGTGTAGATTATAATAACAGGATAAATCAGATAGAAGTTTACAAAAATGCACAGAGATCACATTTCAAAAGAGATTATAAATAAGGGGGAAAATATATTTTTATTCAAGACAGGATGAAAGAGCTGCTTGGTAAGTTTCTGCTCTTGTATTTTTTTTATTTTTTTTTTAGCTGACATGACAGATTGTAAACTTTACAAACTAAGTATCAAAATCAACACTAATTGTGATAGAAGTGGGGAAGAGTGATCTTCCAATGCGCTGTCAGCCGGCAGGGCTCACAGGGCAGGTGACACCTGTTTGTTTGCTTGTGCATGTTTTTGCCACTGAGAGGCTCAGATTGTTATTGTTTATGTCTGACAACATCATTATGAAAAGGATCAGGACAGTGAGAGGCCTTTTTAAAAAAAAAAGAATATAATAGTAAGTGACTAAGTAAGAAACAGCTGTTTTATTGCTCTTGTCAAACTAACCAGACTCCCTTTGAAAAACTCTAATTTTCATCGTCATCAGCTTCATTCAAACTCGACGGCAACAAAATAAAACTCTCCAAAAATCATCTTGGTTTGTCTTTTCGCTGTTCCAGCAATCACCAACTCTGGTTTGGTCAAAATAAACCCTTAAATCATGACGTGAAGGAGTGTAGAGTGTGCGGGGCAGGAGATGAAGAAAGACATAAACATACTCATGTAGGCTGATGTAGGAATTTAGTGTTGTGGGGAAAAAAAGAACAAAATGTCAAATGTCAGCCAAATCTGATCCGACAGAAAAAAAATTCTTGGGTGCAGCACTACATAAATATGTTTTCATCAGTGTATAATCACCTGAAAATAATAATCATTGTGTTTTCATGTGTGCTTTGAAGAGGATGGTGAGGGGAAGTGGTTATAATCTGCACGCTAGAATCTCCCTAAATCCTACACGCTGGTCTTTTAATGCATGTTTCAAAAGACTACATTACAACAGATGTCTCTTAAATAAATAAAACTCAAATATGGATGAAGATTTTGAGCCTTTTCAATCATTCATGGCCTACTTACTGACAAACTCTTGATTTCTGTTTGTCAGTATTCTCACAGTCTTCTTATCTCGAGAGTGGAAACATCTGACCAACGAGAACATCAGAGTTCGGCCGAAGAGCAGACAAAGCTGGTTCAGACCGAGCGGAACCATCAAGAAAGTTCGTGCAAGACTTAGCATCTGGCTTCCGCTGTCAAAGTAAGTTTAAATTCAACCGATTTATTCCCGATTCAGTCTGTTCTCAAGTCTTTATTCACTGCTTCCTCGCTCGCTGTGAGCAGGTCCAATGAGGAACCTGCTGTGAAACAAAGGATCGTTTTACCTGCGATGAAACTGAACCGTTTCACCAACCACACAACTTCCTACACCATCAAGAATCCTGCAGGAGAGCTCTTCGCCTACACACCCAGTGGAAAGGTGAAGTACAAATAATTCAGAATGATGTTGCTGCCATCTGTTTTCAAGTTTTTGTCTCCCCTGTAACTTACAAAGTAAATAATAGTGTTTGTGTTTGTTCTTCCACAGAGGGTGATGGTGTCAGCGGTCAAGTCTTCAGCACAGCTCAGCACCAAACAGCTGATAGAGCTGCTTTTCTCCTCCCAGGCCATTGGGCACTGTAAGACCACCCCAACTCTGCAGCACGGCTTCTTGGTGCAGGTAAAGCATATTAAATCAAAATCTATTATATTTCTGTCAGACAGGGAATTTCAAGAGTAACTGTACCCATTCTTAGGATGCAGCTTGAGCTGACAACTCATGGTAACCACATCCTTTTTCCACGTCCTGTACAGCAGCGATTTAGAGTGGTGCGCTTGTGCAGTGCTACTACTTGTATTGGTATTTTGTAGTTTAAACAGAAGCAAACAATATGCATATCCCATCATGTGTAACAACAAAAATAATTGAAATACAGACAAAATAATCTCGCCACAAGCTCGACTCAATAACTGTTCTCTTAACCCAGTTGTTGTGGAATTGTACATTTCCACTTTTGGCTTAAGAGTTTACATTTACGTTTATTTATTTGGAAGACGCTTTTGTCCAAAGTGACACACAATTGAAGCAGATTCCAAGCCACAGTAGATCATGGAGAAGCCAACAACAATAAGTCCAACACCCAGTGCTACAAGGTTGCAGGTGCATGGAGTAACACACAAGTGCACATTTGCACACACATTTGTTTTTTGGAAAAAAAAATGGAGGGAGAGGTAGAAGGTCAGTAACTTTGGTATTTTTCAACCTGGACTCCATTTGTCCATGTTTTTGTGTGTCAGTGACTGATGGGAGGTGAAACGGGTCGCAGAGAGAGACCTTTTAGTTAAAGTGTAAGATCCTGTTCATCTCTGGTTTGGTTGAAATAAATCCCTAATTCGTAGAGTTAGACATGAAAATATTCTACTGAAACCATCCCAACCTTCAGAAATGTAGATTTCTTTCTATTTTAAAATAATTTGCTTGGAGTTTATATTAAAATCGATGGTAAAATGTTGTAAAATGGTTTAAAAATGTTGAAAACATGAACATTTTCATTTTAGTTTTAGCTCATATGGAGCAGACAGTAGGATAGAAAGCAAAATGTATAATGTTTTCCATTGTGTCCACAGATAATGAGGTATACTGAGCAGAGAATCCCCACCCTGAATGAATACTGTGTCGTCTGTGATGAGCGTCATGTGTTTCAGAACGGCCCCATGCTAAAGGTACAGTCCTACGGATACATTTAATGCTGACTGAGTGGATAATCTACTGACGCAAAACTAGAAATTCAGGTAACTGTTAATATAGTTACTCATTATTGTGCTTTGTGTGTGATTGCAGCCGGCAGTTTGCACCAGGGAGCTCTGTGTGTTTTCCTTTTATACGCTGGGTGTGATGTCTGGAGCTACTGAAGAGGTTGCCACCGGTGCAGAGGTTGGTAACACACACATTCATATGTTTATAGTCATAATATAAGATCATTGTGTTGAAGTCGTGTCTGATCTACAGGTAGTTGACCTGCTGGTGGCCATGTGCAGAGCTGCCCTTCAGTCTTCACGCAAGAGCATCATATTTGAGCCGTACCCTTCTGTTATTGATCCATGCAACCCCAAAACCCTGGCCTTTAGTCCGAAGGTATCCGCTGAACTAATCTGCTGCAATTTACAATGTAATGGGTTAATAATTTCGCCATTCTTTTCTTCTGCATTCATATGCTGTTTTGTTTTGGCAGAGGAAGAGCTACGACAGGCTGCAAAAAGCTCTGGACAGTGTTTTATTAATCAGGAGGATGGCACAGGTAATCTTAAAATAAATCCCACGTCTGAGAATAATCTGAAATCTGGTGGACGTTTTCCTCGACAGCTGCATTAATGTCAGATGGATTAAACTGTCTTTTATCATATCCAGGGTCCATATTCTGAAATAAAGAAGCAGATGGACAAGATAGACCCTCTCGCTCATCCCTTACTACAATGGTGAGTGACACAATCGAAACGAGCCTTTCACTCAGATTTTTATTCTATTTTTTAAACTTGATGCGTCGTTAAATTTCTCAGATTCATATCCAGGTGTGTGTCTGTATGTTTGTAGGATTTTAGCAAGCAACAGATCACACATTGTCAAGCTCCCGCTGAACAGGGTATGACAGAGTAGTTCACAGTTAGAATCTGATGTCTTAAAGGGACAGTTCACCCCAAAATCGGCCGTAGAGATGTCTGCCTTCACTCGAATATAAAAACTCAACTCTCTCTCCAGACATCATGACTTGATTGCTCAAGATAATCGACAGACCTTGTTGTGAGCAGTTTTATGTCGGAAGTATTTTCTTTCTAATGAACTACAGCCCAGCCCGTTCTCATTACCAACTTGTCAAATACAGATGTTTTGTCGTCTGCGCTTGGCAGCTCATACAGATGCATATGGTATCAATTAGTGGCAGGAAGACGCACCAGACTTTCAAGTGACTTGAATGTAAACCAATCCGAGACATATTGAGCTTCTAGTGTATTATAAAGAAGGAGAGAGTCTGCATTTGGACAGATGAGGTGAATGCCAGACTCAAACAAACACAGGAATTTCATCCATGTTAAACCAACGTAATTGTCTTATGTGCGTCATGTGGCATAACTTACTTATGGTAACCCCATACATGGTCTTATCCTAAACCTACCCAAGTAGTTTTGTAGCCTAAACCTGCCCAAACTCATGCAGATTCACAATGTTAACAATGGGTTTAAAAGTCTTGCTGGCAGCATGTAATTTAAGCTGCTAAAGGGTACTTTGTGCATCAGTATGAGACGCTGAGGGACGGTGATAAATCGTGGGTATGTAGTAAGTTCGGATGAGAATGCACTGGCCAACTGTATCACCAAGCAGGATGAGGCATGCTGCGCACAACGCTGGAAGTAAAATATACTTTTCAACACAAATATGAGTCCCTGGTGTGTCTTAAGACCCCTAAAATTTGAGAGAAGACCTTCCTTTATTGTTTTTATTTTGCTCCACCTTTCAGAACACGTGTGTTCCAAAACGGCAGTCAGATTTGCCTCCCCTTATGATGTCACACCACCTCCACCTGGGTGACCGTCTCACCCACTTTCAACCTGAAAACAGCGTGCACTGTTTTGCTGCAGTTTCTGGATGTGCAGAGAGGAAAGAAAGATTATGATCACAGGTCTACAGAGTGACGGACGAGTGGAGGCCAGGATGAAAGATTTGCTTGAGTGTGGGGACGGAGGGGAGAAAGGAGATATTTGGGTTCTTGAAAAGTACAGGATTAATTACAAGATGGTAGTGGAGTAGGAAAAGTGGACGGTTAAAGCCAGAAGGAGGCAGTAATGCATCATAAAGGAAGCCAACTGCTGTAAAGCCCCAAAGAAGAAGAAGAAGAAGAAGAAGAAGAAGCAGGAGAAGAGGAAGAGATTGCTGCAGTAATAGCCAGTATGAGAAAAATAATGTGTTTTTACACATTAAAGCCTGTAAATCTATTCTATTAGAACGCCCAAATAAAAGTATAGCCTGAAAATGAACATAGTATGTGTGCTGTCCTCCTCAGCTGAACTGTAACCTCTCGTCCATGAGTAGATGCATGCTTCCTTCTGCATGGTGAGACGGTTGGCGGGTGTAGTTTGGTGGAAAGAAAATAATTCCTACATGAAACTTCTCACAAGGTCATTTTGATTTTGGGGTGAACTGTTCACTTAACACGGTAGCTGCAAGTTTTACAGCAGTAGTGGTTAATAGTTAGCCAAATATTGAATTCTAAGCTGTCTGTCTCTTATCTGTTTTCTTTTTCTCACTTTGTGCACAAAAGCAACTGAAGTTCATGCACACGCCCCATCAGTTCCTGTTGATCAGCAGCCCTCCATCCAAAGAGGCTCGTTTTCAAACTGCCAGGAAGCTTTATGGCAGCACCTTCGCGTTTCAGTGAGTGAAATCAAAGCTGTGCCACTAATTATGAAACCTTCATATCAACACTCTCAGAATGCGATTCCCGCTTCACACACTCGGGCTGTTTTCTCTTCTTTCAGTGGTTCCCACATTGAAAACTGGCACTCTATTTTGAGAAATGGGCTGGTTAATGCCTCTTATACAAAATTACAGGTATGAAAATAAAAGTGTGACAAAAAAGTTTTGTATTATTTGAGCTAAAATAATACAATCCCTTAAATTAGGGATGCACAACAATGATTTCTGCCAATATTTATTATTTTCCCACTCATTTTGGCAGATTACAGATGCTGATGTACAGTATATACGCATAGTTTTTTCATATAGTTGCTGAGAACATCAAGTCTTTCCTGTTGTAGAATTAGTTCCTTCCTGGTGGACATTTCAACAGACTTTTGAGTTTATCTTTTATCAGACTTTTGTCAGATACTGTTGTGTTCATTTGCTACCATCTCACACTTCTGGCCTGTTTCCTTTTTAAGCTTCATGGAGCTGCATATGGGAAAGGCATCTATCTGAGTCCCATCTCAAGCATATCATTTGGATATTCTGGTATGAATAAATGCATATTTTTTATAATAAGAAATGACCAATTTACACAAATATGAATTCTAATATTTTTTTAATCCTTCCGCCTTGTTCAGAGATGGGTAAAGGACGACACCAAATGCCAACCAAAGAAGAACTCATAAAGAAATATAACCAAGTAAATAAAATCAGACAGGTAGAGTATCATTCAATTTGTCCAAAATTTGTGGAGATGCACTCTGCGCAGGAGCATCTTCTCTTGTTTTTTTGTATCTCATTCTGTATTCTCTCCTTGTTTTAGGAACAGGCGGGCCAAGCCAGATTTCTGCAAAACAGGAACCTAAACTGCATCGCTCTCTGTGAAGGTTAATTTGAGATAATACGTGCGTGTTACAGACAGCCTTGATCTTGCGACATTGTTTTAAAGAAGCCGTGTGTATGTCTTGACAGTGATAACTTCAAAGGACCTTCAAAAACATGGGAACATTTGGGTGTGTCCGATATCTGACCACGTGTGCACACGTTTCCTCTTCGTGTGAGTACAACACAGAGCAGCAGCAGCCTTTCACCCGCTCATTGTAATTAGAAATTTCCAGGCTGTATTTCAGATCTCTACAACGCTCTGCTTTTCTTTCTCTCAGGTATGAGAACGGCCAGGTGGGAGACGTCCACATCAACACTCAGGAAGCCAGGATCCACAGGGAAATTTTACAAGTAATTGCTTCAAGGGCGTGCTGAGACTTTGAAGCAAGAAAACACACACTGACTAAGAATATGTCTTGGTTTCTTTGTTGCTAAAGTCATTTTGTGTGGCTTTTATTGATTTGACAAGTGAATATAAAACAACGAGCTGCTTGATATTACATTTTTCAGCTTTTGTTTGAAAGAAAAACACAAAGGAAGGAAAAATACCACAACAAAGCTGAAGATAATCTTTTCTTTATGTTATCAATTGCATGAATGTTAGATGGATGAAACTCAGTAGTTTGTTGTTAACACACACTTGTTAAAATTTTGTTTGCCTTACATTTTAATTTCTCTCGTGTGATTTAAATCTGTGTCTAACACCAGCGTCATAACTCTGAACTGTAAACATGGATGGATTACTGAACAGGCCTACGGCCCAGGTGCCCAAGTGGTCAGGGGGTCACTGGGCCAGTGACCAGGGGTAACATTTCTTGCTGGAAAGTCGATCAGACAACCACAAAACGATGCAAAGCGAAGAGACACAAAATGACTACAAAGAGACATGAAACAACTGCACAGAGACACAAAACAACAATAAAGAGAAAGAAATGCAGATTGACTTCAAAGGAAAACTTTTAGTCTGGCTGTCTTGCACTTGCTCCTGTCGGAGGGCAGGAGGCTTTATATCTCTGTGCCAAGGAGCCTATTGTCTCACGCTGTAAACACAGATTTTGTACATTTTTATAACATTGCTTTTCTAAATAAAAGTTTACAATATTTGCTAATTTTGTTAAATGGTTATAATCTTTTCCCTTTACTTGTTAATGCAGGTTGCCTATAGCTCAGAGGTTGTTTTTTTTGTGTGTGTAATACTTGTTTAGTACCACAAGGTGGAAGTGTAACCAATGGCAACCACAGAGCCAATAAAACCCCATAACTGCTATGCTGTAATTCTAAATGAATGTAAGTGGAGATTTAGATCACACAGTGAGCACATTCAAATTTTGGGTGTAGACATGAGCCTGTGTAATAAAACAAACACATTTTCTACAGGTGAGTTATATACAAGTGATGGAAAAAAGGAATATTGTAAATTGGTTTTAATATAATGCAACTACAGTTAAAATATAGACAACAGGAAAATGTATTAAGACAAGTTTAATTCCAAAAAATGAAAAGGAACTTTTTTTTAAGAAAAAAGGGGGGAGTGGGGAAAAGTTTGTATGAATGTCAAATAGATCAACTGTGCTGCTCTGACTCATGTTTAACCTGTAGGCTTGTTGTTTTGATCTACAAAGGGCTGCCAGATCCTGTAGAATTTGTCCTCATATTCTCTCAGTGAGAAGTGATTTTTATTAGATGTAGATGCTGCATAACATCTGCATTAGGGCAGAGTGGGTTGGAGCCTGTGGTCACATCCAGTTTAATAATATGAGTCTACATGCTGGAAGAGGATACAAGTATTATTATGTTATATTGAAACCTGGCACGGCATCAGATCCTCTGACTCTGAATACTATTCAAATTACTGTAGGTAAGTCATATATTTGAGTAATTGTACTTTTTGAGTATTTTTAAGGCTGTCATTTTACTTGTACTTAAGTATGGATTACACAATGTAATTTACATAGTAGTGCTGAGTGGTTCTAGAATTTTAATTTTAATATTCAAACCTTTCAACTGCATTTTACAGCCAATAAGACTATCCAGTTGGAAATTGGCCCGTGAAAGTCATGACAAATAACAACAATAAACAAGTTTGAAGGGTGGGAACCAACCAGGAGTTGGGAGTAATTTAGACTGAAGATGTAGAGAAACAGAAACTCCTTTCAACTTTTATTTTTTATAGTATTTTAACAGCAGTAGTTTTGCATGTAGTTGAGAAATATTTCAGTCCCAGCACCTCTCCTTAGCGCTCTTTCCACCGCTGGTTATATTCTACAACACTGGTCAACTGCACATAACACACCAGATGTGTCATATGGGTCACACGTAAAATAATCATGTGCTTATAATGAAAACAAGCTCATACAAAGAAGAAATTGAGAGATTTTTTTGGCACATGCAGCAATGCACCACAGTCATTATCCAGATGTTTAACCATGATGGCAATATATTCACTGATGGATCTGCATTTAATTGACAACCAGATCATTCAGATTATTCTCCTGGGAATCAATTGTGATTTGCTCTGAGCTACATATATTGACACCACTGAGAACCACATGCTTGTGCTTGGGTCGAACAAGTAATCAAAATTTATCGGAAATACAATGTGGCCTACTGCCACAAAGGAAGCGCAATATTTGTTAAAGGCAAAATGTCAAAATACCACTTTTAAATGAAATATTGTCATTCTGGCCTACATTATATTCTATAGACTTAACAAAACATCTTTATTTGGTACAGATTCCTGCAAAAATCACACTATAATCATGTTAATAATAATGTTTTTCAATAAGAACGATAATAATGATGTAAACTTTGTCACGATGAGATTGGTTTTCAAGATCGTTCAGCTGTAATTTGTGCTGATTGTTCAAGTCAGTGAATATCATGGAGTGCATACCATCCTGTGAGGCAGAAATGCACCATTATAACAGTATACTGGTTCCATATGAGCCACACAGCTGCCCCCCCAACCTCCTACCTTGGCTCAGCTCCTTTAAAGAAAAAAATCTAGGAAAACACCTCTGTTTGCATCTGGATGCAGATCTTTTCCTGTAAGTTCTGTTTTTTGTGTGTGTGTGTGTGTGTTTTTTTTGTTTTTTTTTATGGCTTCATGCAAGTTTACCAGCAGCTCCAAGGTATGATTGTCCTCAAATGTCATTGATTCAAAGGAGGCAAAAATGATGTAGCAGGCGTTTTCTGGGTCAGCCCAGCAGGCTACAGGACTGAGGGGAGGAGAACTGCGAAGTAGCTGTAATAGCCCAAAGGAAGACACTTCTCGAAGACCATATGGCTCTCTGATGATAGTGCAGAGGGGAACTTGTCTTGAAAACCGTGATATTCTGTACGTCGTTGCCATAATTATTATATTATTTCTTAATCTTTTATCTTTACCCCAGTGAGATTGTAGTTTGGTGTGATATCTGCAAAAAGGCACGTCAAAAATGCCAACAATCAAAACCATTTCAGCTGAAACAAAAGATTGTTTCAACTGCATGCCTTGTTAAATCTAATTAACTCGTGTTTATTCATCCATATAATTCAAGCAACCACATGGACAAATAACAACTCCGAGCCCTCAAGGGTTTAACAAAAGCCTCCCTCCAAAACCCACAAACTGGAATGTGACAGACATTATTAAATGTTGCATGTGCCTTTAAGAGCACTATGTCCCACTCTACATGTCTCTCTCTGAGCCTCATATGTGTTTGTTGGCATCAGCTGTCCTCAGTGCTGAATAGAGCAAGGACATCTTTTCCTTCACGTCAATGGGATTAGAGGAAGAAATACCCTCTTCACACTGCTGGCTGTCATCTCAGTGCTCTGAAGACAAAATGGAAATGCAGTATGGACAGAGAGGACAGAGAGAAGATCACGATAAGTCACAAGTTTGGATTACAAAGATGATCAGTTTTTAGTTTCTTATACTAAATGGACAAGAAATGTGATTGTCAAGGGAGATATGTGCAAATAATCCGGCTTGCAGCATCCTGCACTGTTATTTCTAAACCATGACTGAACCCAGGGGTCAGATGAAGAGTTCAAATGGTGCAAGCAGCACTGTGATGGAGCAGCAGTCTGATGTCCCGTCTTCGTCTTTGTCTCCAAAACTTGGCAACTTCAGGAGAGTCAGCCGCACAGAGGACGCCAGTCCCTATCCGATCCCCGGCCTGGCAGCAGACATCCTGCACATGAGAGTCAAAGAAGGAAGCAAGATCCGCAATCTGCTGCGGTTTGCAACAGCTCGCATGCAAGGGGAGAGCAGCGGCACATCCCTGAGACAGGTGGTCTTCACCGGCTCAGGCAGAGGAGTCACCAAGACCATCACCTGCGTGGAGATACTGAAACGTAAAGTGGGAGGGCTCCACCAGGTGTCCAAGCTCTACTACAAGACAGTGAATGAGGTGTGGGAGAGTCCACAGCAGGGAGCGGCAGGTGTAACTGTGCAGAGGACAGTCCCTGCGATCTGTATCCTGCTCTCTAAAGACCCTCTGGATCCCCAGGAGCCGGGATACCAACCCCCACAAACCCTGAGCGTCCCCACAGAGGACGCAGAGAGACGCAGACCAGCTCTGCACAGGCCGGCTCATAGTCCCTCCTCAGAGCGCACAGCCAAGAGAGTTCATCTGGATGACTGGAGTGTTTGTTCTCCACCAACGTCCAAAGTCGCAATACATCATGTGAAATAAGAAAAAACTGCTATAAAAGCTTGGACAGAGGGTTCTTTTATCATGCCTTTTTAATTGCATCAAGTTTGTCTAAACTATCAAATACCTCTGAATTTTAACTTTTATATTTTTCCATCCCTAAAGCGAACAATTGCCTCTGCCTCCAATGGCCAAAACTAAAGAATTTTAAAATCTTAAGCTACAATTTTGCATAAGTATACAGCTTCACTGAGAATTAATAAAGGTGATGATACTCTGAATGATTTGTAGCAATGCTAGTGCATGTTGAAGTTTAAATCTGTCTTTTGCAACACTACACTGTATAGCAGTAACAAAAATAGTAACATTAATATTATTATTATTATTCTGATGCAAAAGGTCAATGAAGCACAGCAAAAGTACAGTCAGTCACAATCTTCGCTCTGTTTTTTGTTTTTTTGGGTTTTTTTGGAGGAAATTAATGTAAATTATCAAGATCGCAGGACCAGAATGTTTTGATTAAGGGTTGATTTCCATAATGATGCTGTCCTTTTTTTATGGATGTAACCACAATGGAATAAATAAATAAATGAGTTGCATCTCAACTTTAAAATTTTGGGCTGTGTTGGAGAGTTTATGTGCATCTTTTATGTGCACAAAAGTAAGAATTTATAATAGAATAGAAGCAATCTAAACCTTTAAAGCTGTAATTTTACAAAGACTTAGTATATTTCGATCAAAGTTAGTTAGTGTTTGTCCTCCAAAACATGTCATCTGACATGTCATTCTGTGTTACAGAGAAATGCAGCACAGTGAAGCCTGACAGAATGCAGCCTATAGGCAACCCTTATCTAAAATCAGATATTGCTATTGTTTGTGGTATTTATTAGTGGGTCATAACTGAGGAAAGGAAGTATCTACATCGCTGATACTCAACTTGTGGCCTGTGGTCCATGTCTATTTGCTAATTCCCAATGAAAATAAATGTATTCACACTGTGTTTTCCAGGACAGATGGATTGACATACCAGTTTTGTATGATGGGATGAATTAGGCTGTTAGTAACAGAGAAGACTGATTTTCGGGTGATGGCCTTTCAGGCTGTGCAAAGTGCAGAAGGTTCAGACAGTGAGCAATGCAGGGGAGGACAGCTATTAACTGATAAGGAAATCAGGAAAATTCTGATCTCAGCAGTTCATGTTTATGTCTTACGAATCATTCCAACATTTCAATGATTGCATGATAGATAAGGTTCCAGCTATGATATTAAATGCAGTTAAACATCTGATTTATCTGTCAATCCTTGCAACAAGTACATTAAGTTAATAAGTCAGTTCATTTGAAAATAAAGAATTTGAAAGAAAGATGGGTTATCTTCCTTTTCATGTTCATTAATTTTGTCTGATCAATAACATTATCATTAATATTTGTTCATTAAGTGGCCTTTGATCTGTCATTCTGCAAAAGTTTTTTGTAGCCTATAGCATCTTACTGAAATAAATTCCATCATTACTGAACATTTATGTGAAAATAATTATAATGTATGAACATGTTGGTCCGTTTTACATGGGAGACTACTGCTAAAAATAAAGACAAAAAAATCATAAAAATGTTAGGTACTTTTACAGTGTTATTTCTAGGTCAAAGTCAGAACCAGTAGGTCAACAACAGAAAAAAACATCAATGAGCTGCAGTTTGCGCATGCGCAAGAGCGGATCACGACGCGTACGTGACTGGATGAGCCAGATATTAGCTCTAGCTTAGCTTCCTCCTGAGAAGAGAAATCTCACCGGTTCGTGTAGCTGGCTGTACCGCATCATGTTCAGAGCCGCCGTCCGACTCTCGGTCTCCGGTGTCCGGAGTTTAACCCGTACGCAACCTCGGTGCCAAGGTATTTGTTCATTCAGTTACCACCTCTGAGTGTTATTTTGTCTTTTGGTATCTTATGAACCTGTCAGAGCGAAGTTCTCACGGAAATCATGCGCTGCTGTCGGCACATTGACGGCTAAGCTAGCTAGCTGATATTAGCTCAGTCAGTGTAACTATCCTTTATAATACATGCCGCACGGTTTAAGATGTTCATGTGTCAGTCAAATTATGTAAAATCTCGTTCAATACTCCTATTGCCGGCATAATTTGGGTGTGTACTGCTCTAAAAAATGTCCCGGCGATTAGCTTCGCGGTGTCTGTGTCCTTGCCGTGACCCACTTGGATGGCTGAGTGTGGGGCCTGTAGCTGTGCTGCTGATGCTAGCTGCTAACATACCAACTAGGTTAGTTGAGGTGAGGAGGTGAGGGTTAACTAGCTTGTGCTCAGCCAGCTAGTTGTTGCTGTTCTTGAAATGAAGGTATGGTTTGGTACAGATAACAACAAGGAGACACATTATTCTGATGTTTAAGTGGTGTATAACCTAAGTCTTTGCTACATTAACTTTATTTACAAGGAAAACTAAATTTGACAAATGTAGATGAATGATAATTGTAGTTAACATTAACTATATGCACATTGTCAGATTCTCACACCATTTTAAACACTTAAAAATAATCATAACATATGTATAAGTAAAAAAAAATTCTGTTTGTCAGTATGTATCTAGCCTTGTAGGTGCAGTAGGTAGGTCATGTCAGGCCATTGGATATGATCCAGCTGCATTACATTTCTAGACAGCGTTTGCCCTCTTTCCATTTCACTCAGTGTAGACAGCCTTGACTGTGTTTGTCCTTGCACATGACTTGACTCTAATCTAGATGCCACTTTTGGTGCTTTATTTTAATGGTGTCCAACTAATAAAATGTTTTCATTGTGCAGCTGTTTTGGCCTCGAGGTGTTACTCACATGGGAAGCAAGAGACAGACGAGGAGTTTGATGCCCGCTGGGTCACTTATTTCAACAAGCCAGACATTGACGCATGGGAGCTGAGGAAAGGTACAGCTATGGATGGATATTGAATGCATATTGCTTTTTATGTTATTTTACTATTATTATGGATTTATTTAACATTAATTATGAAATCCTATCTGTTTTTTGGTCATTCTATGTCTATTTTCATGTAAAGCACTTGGTGCATGTGATTCTTATTGTTTAAGTGCATTAAGCTGCATTTTTTGTATGGAGGGTGTTATACAAGCAAAGTTATTATTATATTGTCTAACAGTAATTGCAGGGTTTAGCATGAGGAAGTTGTTTTCACTAGTTTAGGAAGCCGACGCTAAAGATTGACGATAATGCTGTATGAGTCAAGACATGCCATAAAAACATTTCTCTGTATAATTTAGTGCAAATAACAAGTCAACACAAGGACCAGGCGTCATTTGAAAGTTTTCAATACTAGAGTTTCAGGACAGATACCAAAACAACACTTTTTAAATACCTTAGTTTGAAGAGTGTACACTTGATTTTGTACAAACCCCTTTTTCATTAAACAATAGAATCCCAACTCGGATGTTAACTGGTAGACAAATATCAGTACAAGAACTTGAATGACATTCAGATCGGCAAAATCAGGATTCAAATGCTGCGTTATTGCATTGGCTGCACTGAAAAAGAGGCACAAAACTGGCAAAGAGGAAGAAATTGAGCTTCCTCAGTGTAAAAGCATCCACTGAAGGGAGCATTTCTGCTCCTCGTGCTCAAATGCAGTCTTTCAACCACTGGACTGTGATGAACATGAGCTTTGTACTCTCAACTGCTCATCGCTCACTCATCAACTTGACTTTTGAGACTTTGGAGGGGGGAATGTAATAGCCAGTGGCTGCGGTCTCCACAAGTTTGAGGAGAGTGTAGCCTGTTGTCCCACCACTGAAGCCTCGAAGCTGCAGATACAGTAGTCAGAACAGCCCTTGTCGGTACCCAAAGTTATTGAGAATTTAGACTCAGCCGTAGTTGATACAACTCTCTCAGTTAAGACAGAGGCCCTGGGCAAAAAACCCCCCAAAAACATAGGGCTCAACTTTGCTGCATCATCCCGCAAGGTGCTGCACAGGTCTATTAAATAAGTGCAAAGACACATTTGGTAATTGTTTTCTAACGCAAGCACTGTATTTCTGCTGCTGACCTCACTATTGTAAAGACAAATAATGAAATGATCGTCACTGTGATAATTTTCCAAAATAAGAGAATCCTATTACTATTGCAAACGGCTGTGCAGTGTTTGGGTGTCTGATAAGCCATCACG
>JAJHUR010078809.1:0-10666 GCA_027495735.1 Lutjanus campechanus
AGTCACTTTTTAGACATTAACTTACTAAGAGGGTCTGAAAAGCAGTTAAATCTAGTGAGAAAGTTGACTATTCGGTAACACTGATCGCTAAAATTATGATGTTGTTGATAACCAAGGTGAAAAAAGAGGGATGACACAGTGGAGGATGAAGGACGAGCAAAATTACATTTATCAACCAGCTGCAGTGATTTAAGCTGTCAGCAGACCTACACTGTCGGTGTCTCTGTCATCATTTCTCTCCAAGCCCTCATAAATGCATAAGGTAAGTTTGTTCTGTATGTTAAATGTTATTGTGATCCAAGTTTTTTTTTAAATTTAAACATGATTAAAATAAATAATGTCTCAATTTTAGTTAAAAAATTCTAGGTCTATACTTATTGTCTGTGAAGAATACGCCTGATACAGCTCATTCCTGTTAGAGAGCTCCATTGTTGTCCACATATTGTTAGAAATACATAAATGAGCCACATGGTCACACTGGGTGACACATTCCTTCATGACAATGAACACTGGCACTGTAGTTTATTTTGAGTCAATCCCACATACGCCGCCCTGCTACCTTAAGTACTCAGTAGTGCACCAAATCTACAGCTGAAAAAAAGTCTCCTACAAATCAGCTACTGAGTTCTGTTTGACTAATGTTTGCTGAAAAACAACAGTGCCCAAAAGTTTAAGGAAAGAATTTACCAAAGCATATTATCCTGTTCAATTCTCCATATGTATACAATTTACATGACTTTTATTTTTCTATTAATTTTAATTTCTCCAGCATGGGATAAGTTCTGTTTATCTTATTTCGCAAAGTTTATATTTGTGACCAGTTTTTAAAATTTTACATCTTCACTAGGAATAAATAGGCAATACCTGAAACCACAGACAGGCTGGAGCAGTTGGGACACATGAGGTTTTGGTCTTTTTTATGGGATTTGATGACAGTATCAAAAATATAGAATATCGTCAGCCTTATTCTTTTACATTGGAAGGAGATACAATTTTGCCACATCCTGAAACCCCAAAAACACAACTCTGACTCCTGTTACTGTTGCTACTTCTCATGAGCCTGACAAACCTTCAGTTTTAATGTGTTTGGATAGCCCCAAAATCAGCAAATCATCCTTTAGCTCAGTTATTAAGTTTTACATATGACTAAGAGTAGTAAAGTAGTAAAAAATATGACAGAACTACGCAATTAATGGAAATATTAGCAAAACTCCAATATGTCCAAGTTCAATATACAATATATATATGTTCACAGACACCAAATTTTTTTTTGATAAATTGTATGACAAAATAGTATGGTGCTAAACAGATTCCCCGGCCAACAAATCCTCTTCTCTAAATGTTTGGTACATACCCCAAAACATATCATATCATCATCATTTTAAAAGTTTTTGTCAGAGAAAATTAAAATGTGGTGCAAAAATGATTTGTGACAATCATGGATCATATCGCAACCACAATATCTGTCAAAATAATAGCAATATCATTTGTTTAACATGTCATCCAGCCCTAAAATTATGATATAACACATTCTGGGTCATATATGGATGTGAGGATGTAATGGTGAAACACAAACAGTACAAAATCTAACATAACACATGTGAAGACTCACTGCCATCAGAAGAAGTAGGTCTCTTTTTTGCTTCAGAAGTAGGACTTGGGTCAAAGGAGGGCATTTCGCCAGTGCAAGTCCCTTCTGCCATCACCAGCACCGTCCAAATCAAATCCAGGCCATACCTGGTTAAAGAGGTCAAAAATGTACGTTAGACACCACGTGCATGAATTAAAGATAAAAACACAATATCTGGCTATGAGTTAATACTCCATGCTGTCTATAGAGGCTCAAAACAATCCCTGAAAAACAAACACCACATGCCTGCAGCATGCTAGCACTAAATGTGCCTAAAACCATCGTATCAGACTACTAAATGTTTGTTGAAAATAATGTAAAAGGAGTTAAAAGCATCTGCATTTTATACCAACACAAGGCCCTGACAAAGTGACGCAGTAGGCCGACAGGGTCCACCTCTCACAAGCAAACATGCTTGGGAAGCTAAGCATTAGCTTACATTTATCAACATTTAGTAAAACGTGGGGTTAGTTAGGTGTGTCATATTCTCACCTTAAGGTATAGCCTTTGGTCCGATTTATATTTCTGTCCTTCAGCTGAGCAGAAGAAAATGCATTTATTTTTAGGTTCAACCGGCTATTATTATCGTGCTAGCCTCTTGTAGCTAGCTAACGGTGACAACCCGGTTGGTGACTGCTAGCATCAGCCAGCTAGAAGCTAGCTGGCACAGCCTCTAGCTAACGTTAGCTAGCCCAGCTCGACTTCAGCTGCGCCAGCCTGCTCATACAGTTTTCTATCACATTCAGCTCGTATTCAGATAAAACCGACATGTGGGATTTTATCCTTCAAGAATAATTTACGCCACGCAGAGTTAAAGATGCTGCGCTGGACCTCCAGTGAGCTAAAGACACCCATTCAACTAGCTAGCAGAAAGCATCCATTTTCTGGTCCAGCTACAGTAAAATCATGGCTGTATAGCGTCTGACACCGCACTGGCCCACAATGCTTTGCTGCCGGACAGTTCATTAATGTGTACATGTGGTTTAAAAACTGAGCTGGATGTAACTTACAACACATATGCCAGAGCAGAAATATGCAAAATATTATCCAGAGACAGTTGACTCACCGCAGAGTTTCACGAAAACTTATTTTAACACAATAATGTATCCTTTCTTCGACACTTTTCTTACCTTATTGTTGTTATATACTGTAAACTATTACACATTAATTTTCAAGAATTTCGTTCATTATGCAAATTAAAGAGGTACTTAAAAAGGTGCTAAATAAATGAGGTATGAATGATATTTTTATTACATGACATTGGTGTGGTGGTTGGACTAAAAATACAAGGATTATAAAGACAACGTGAGGCTCTTTCACCATAGGTTTCCGGTTACAGCAAGTTTACAACTGGACCCAGCTAAAACCATAGATATAAAACTATATATCTATGCAGTATTTATATCAAAAATATTAATGGGTAAGATTTTTAAGATTTAAAAGATACATTGTTCCAAGAATGGCAAGTCATTATGGAACATCACATCAAGTGTTTTATATCTAGAGAGAAGGTTAACTATTAGAATATGCTATGTAATATAGGTTTATTGCACATCTTTGTTAAATATTTTATTCTGATTGGTCAATTGCAGCATTTTAAGGTATTTCTGTATAGCAGACTGTTGCTATGAGTAACAGACCAATGATATAAAGAACAAACCATTGCTGTGGACGCAGTTCTGATCACAGATTCTGGAGGAGCAATAAAATAGTTTTTAAATCCATAAAATCATTTTTAAATTAATATTTTGTGTCACACCCCTTCAGGATGATTCACAGCCTGGTCCTGCATCAGTCTCTCTCTGTTTATTTCGCAATAATGCCCTGCTCACTGTACATCCTCTCTTACATAATAAGCTAAAGCTTCAGGCTAGGGCTGAACAATAAAAAACCTAATTTTGGTCCTTTTGAGTAATTGTGATATCACTGATATTAGATGGAATGACAACTTCTGCACCATTATTCACATTTTCATTTGAAAAACATTGAAACTATTATGGCGTGATTTTTGTAGGGCTCTGTACCAAACTGTTTTCTTCTCTTGTTTCCCTTGTCTGTAGAGTATGTTGTGTAGGCCCAGATATCTCTGTAGCAAGACGATATTAAATTTAAATGTTATTTTGACACAATTTCACCATTAACAAATATTGCACCTCAAGCAATTGTTAACAAGGACTGTAATAAATCACAATTAACTCAATAAACATATGCTAATGTTCTATACAAATAAGTGTTTTGAGGATTAATTTCTTCCAGTGGTGGAGGTAGTAAAAATGACTTAAATAAAGGTCTGTTGCAAGTTACGAGTAAAAGTTCTGTATTCACAATACTACTTGAGTAAAAGTAGTTTTACACATGCACACATATGTAGACGTATACTTTCACTATTTAGACCTCTTCTCAGGAAAGTGTGTGTGTGTGCAGACGTCTCTTGATTGACGTCTATCTTATCCTTCAGCTGGTTGTGTTGAGCAGTCAGCGTGATTGACAACACCCGTGTGGGCAAGCAGGATGTTTAATTTGCAAAGTAACTACTGCTGTCAAATTAATGTTTTGTCCTCCATTCACCATGTAGAGCCTAATAATAAGCCTAAGAATATTATAATAGACATTTGTGGGTTTTTTATTGGACTATGTTTTGTTCTATGCACGCCAGGCGAAGATTAATTTATAAGACAAGTCATAATTTCCCTCTTTTATGTTCTTCAGGTCCTGTTTTATTGTGTTATATATAAATGCTGTAAATTATTTATGTGTGTTTTATATGACCACATGTTAGCTGCCATTTTAGACAGAAAATAATGCATCCAAAGAAACCTCTTTGTTGAATAAAGTTTAAATACATTCATAAAATAAATACCTCACAATACAGGAGCTGCTGAATTGTCTGAGCACTGAGGTGTCTCACAGTTTTTATCCTCATAATACTGAAAGCACTGATTACAGGTCATATCAGCTCAAAGTTGAGTTTCACAGCCCATAACAGTGACAATAATTAAAACTATTAGGGGTGAGCGTGAGCTTGAAACACTGTAAACAAAAGACAAAAGCTTAACATGTTTGGATCATATTTTTTATTGAAAATGTACATCAATGGAATCAAACTAAAGATACTGAATAATTTGTAGTGTGGGAGAGTTTTTGACTACAAGAGGTGATGACTGATACTAGAAAAATGTATGGCATTTTCTGACACCAAAATGTTACTTTACACTCAGAGTCACGTCCAAAGATCATAGGTAATAAACAACAAGTCTCCACTTCAATACACAAAATATATCCTTATAAATTATATAAATGCATGAGTATTTTTTTAATTAATACTCCTATCTGGGATTCAGTTCAACTCCACCTTATACTAATATTTGGCAAAAAGGGAGCTGAAATCATAGGACAGAGCAAATATACATTAATAATAATAATAATATGCACCATTTGAAGAAAACAGCAATGAAGTCAACTGCAAGTTATTTAGGGGATCAAAACAAGCAGGTCAAAAAGGTCAAAGATCACAGCGGTAATGAAATAAAAAAAGATGCATGCAAAATATAGAATAGGCTGGTGAATATTAAAGCACAATGTGTAATAATAAAAGGCCAATGCATGTGACCTCCATGGTATTCAACAGTGACATGTAAACATGGGCTCCATCAAATCAAGTGCTAAGTATAAAATATTGCTTTGGCCTTCGTATGGTTATGACTCTAAAGCTGGGCTGCACCAACGTTTCATTTTAAAACCCAATCAAGTCACGGTTGAACTTTATATATATGTTACAGCTAACTTTTGAGCTCATTTAAAATTAGAGCAATTAAATTTAAATCTGTCTTTAGGATTACATTTCTTGCACCAACACTTTAAACTCCAATTTAAACTGAGATCCAGTATTAACTTTAAACTTAGACTCGAGGGGGTTTAACTTTTAAAATTCCTGCCTTTTTGTGTTGGACTGAGCAAAAGTTCCTCGAAAAAAAAGTTAGGGGACAAAGTCGATGCAATTTAATTTTATGATGTGTCTGTTCTTTTGTCACTGCAGTTGATAATTCTGCTTACTAGTTTTCTGCAGACTAGGATAAGAAATTAGAGCTTCTCAGCCAACCCATCATATGTCGTTGTTGTTTACTTTCTAGCTACCCAGCAATGAGTGAAACAATGTTTACTTCCTAGCTAGCTAGCTAAGAACGAAATGTTTTGTTAACATTTTAGCTAGCTAGAAAACATAACATTTAAAAAAAACTTTTTAGCTAGCCAGAAAACATTTTGGTAAGGAATACAGAGCAGCCAAAAGTAAATGTTTCCCCCTCTTTTATACTTTTTATTTTATTTTTACTTTTATTATTATTATTTATTTCATTTTTATTTGTTTATTTTAATGTTGGTAAGAAAGCATCTCCACATCACTTAAACTCTGGTTTAAATCAGTAAACTTGGTTTTGGATTTACTCATTTTAAACCCAGTTTTGCTAAAGTAATTTCAAATTAATTTTTGTTGGTGCAGCTCAGTCTCATTTAATTTTGCCTTTTTAGTTTGATGGTCTCATAAACCGGAAGCAGCAGATCTTGATTTCAAACTGAAATAGACTGAAAAAAACAAAATGACTGACTCATAAACTGTCATCCTTACACATAGTGCATTAAGTGCTTCTGTCCTTGATGAGTTTGTTTTTTTAATCAGCAAGCCTCGATGTTTCAGTAGCATTCTATTCTTTTTTATGTTGTACTAAGTATCCTATTGAAAAGATGAGTGCATAGTGCAGGTCATTGCTCTTTTGTTTCAAGTAAAGATCAAATAATGAGTCCTGTGAATGTGTGAACCCCAACCGATGACTTCTATTAATGACACTAGTCTCTTTATATACATTAAGACATACTGTAATAGCAGATTTAATAAACTGTGCCCGGTTCCCAACCTGCCTGGGTTTAGAGCTTCATTAGGTGGTCAGAAATACCATGCGAGTCCACATAAGGCCATAATCAACAAAAAAAAGGAGATGCGATGGGGGAGAATAAAAAAAGGTTCATACAGCAAGAAAAACAGGAAGAGGTAAAGGGTGCTTAGTTCTTGCTGAAGCTGCAATCCCCTCTTCAGGTGGTCAAGACAGATTAAAAGAAGCTAAAGAGACAAAGAGAAAGAAAGAAAGCAGGCAGTTAGATAGGTGGCAAAGCAGAAACGCTCACAAAAACACGAGTCAAGCTTGAGATTTAGAGGTGCATCGGATATCAGGTGGAAAATAGATTTATGTTTGACTAAAACCCCTGCAATCATAGTCGTTCAAACAAGACATGAAGAAAACAAATCATGAGATTATATTGTGCCCACTAATGCTGCTGCTGCTGCTGCATGATTTTAAAGGGACAGTTCACCCCCAAGATCAAAAATACAAGTTTTTTTTTCTCTCTCTGCTGTTTATCCATCGAATTTGTTTTGGTTTGAGTCGCAGCGTTTTGGAGATATCAGCTGTAGAGATGTCTGTCTTCTCTCCAGTGTAATGGAACAAGATGGTACACGGCTTGTGGTGCTCAAAGCACCAAAAATTACATTTGAAAAAACTCAACATCAGTGTCTCTTTCCAGAAAACATGACCTGGTTACTCAAGATGATTCACAGACCTTGTTGTGAGCAGTTTCAAGTAGGAACTTTTTTTTTTTCTACCTGCGAACCGAAACGCTGCACTGAAGGAATGAAGGAAGGAATTGTTCGGGTCAGTGGATTATCTTGAGTAACCAGAAATTTCTGGAAAGATGAGACGTTACTGTTGCAGGGTTCCTGCAGGTTTCGACATGTTGAATTTAAGACTTTTTAAGATCATTATGAATGCAGTTTATGTCCAGTATTTTCTAGCACAAGATGCAGCAGGCTTTGGCAAGCACACACTCCATTATACATTTTATTTCACTTAATTATTTTGGCGACATATTTTGACACTAATTTACACACAGAACAGGTTTTTACTATGATATCATGTATTAGTTAAGGCTTCCATGAATGCTGCCATTGATGTGTGACATCAGACAACTGCTTCTTCATGAAGTCGCAGTAGATGGATCTGCCTTGAATTTTGAAGTAGGAACTCTGACTGTACGTTGTATTTTTTCCCTTGCGGGGGGTGGGAAAATTCCATCCTCTCAAGTTGTCTGGAGTGCTGTATAAACGTGCCGTTCTCCGAGCCAGATCTCACTGTACTTGCACTTACCCACTTGAAATGAAATTAACGTTAACAGAGACCATTTTAACGAATTACATGTAGAAGCAGCTATTTTTTGACGCCACGTTACTCTAAAGATCGCAGTGCGACACACTAGCCGAGTGTGCTCTGATAAATTCCGACCAGGCTGCACGGTTAAGTGGTTATTTAATGCGTTAGTGGTTAATGGTTCCATGTTACTTTCATTTTGTACTTGTATTACAGTGTTATCAACACAAATGGGAGCACCACAAACCAAGTTCCATAATATTAAAGAGAAGACAGACATCTCCTCAGCTGACTCATATCAAAACTTGGCAGCTCACACCGTCACTATCGATAAAGAGCACTACATGTAGGAGGAAAAGTATGCATTTTGGGGTCAACTGTCCCTTTAAACAAGAAATGACTGTATTAAGTGTTATAATTCCACACAAGTGTCTTGTGAATGTGAACACCATCCAAATATGACATTATATGAACATGTGAGCATGTAATCTTCATCACAACTGAAGTGGGAAGTGTTAGTCACAGCAAAAATAAAAAAAATACACATATAATCATAAGCAAAGGGGAAAATAAAGCAAGAATTAGACTGCGGGCGATGAGGTTAGAGCTGCAGTGAGACACAGATACACATTAATCAATATTATAGCAGATAAAGCAGGTAATGATTAAGAAACCCTGAAGGATGGGGTCCACAAAGCCTCTGGTCACATTTGAGGTACTCAGTACCCACAAAGGCTGGTTCCCTTAGCAAAGCTTGAGGGCTGAGGACCTACTCAGTGCAGAGCCAGGGATTACTGCAAAGGAAGAGTGAAACCACACAGACCAGTGAGCGGAGAGTTAGAAGGAGGGTACGGCTCTTCTTCTCTGGATGTATTTTGAGCCTGGTATCATGAGGAATCAAAGCGGTTTTAGGCAGCAACGTCTTCAAGCCAAGACAATTTTCTCTGTCATAAGACAATAAAAGCAACCTTGAAGTGGAGAAAAACGGGGAATAACTGAGGCCAACGGATGCTTTGTGATTCTGAGCACAAAAAATAAACACACCTGAGGATTTTAAAATATATAAGCAGCAAGAATTTTAGACATGAACAAAACTGTCCTCCAGAAATACAGATGAGTGAATTAACAATTGACAACAATCAACTGAAACGCTAATTGATGCAAATGAAGAGTACCCACGTTCTTCACTAAACTTTCATAAAATCTGCTTATTTACAGCAATACTTGTGATACACAATGAGTATGGCTACAGTTGTAATATTTGGTGAAAAAATTGGCCTTTATTATTTTCTTTTGATATAATATTTGTTTTATGCATAACACTGATACAAACACTGGTCCCTGCAGGACAATGGACATGATGATGATGATGATTGACTTTCAAATGTGCCTTCATAGTAAGTAAAATAAAAAAGAAAGTTACAATTGCACTGACAACATTAATATATATATACTTTAAAAAAAACACATCACATTTGGGTATAAAAAAAAAGTGCAAATGTGAAAGCTAAGACAAGTATGCACATAACACATGACAATGAATGAGGTATGGGAGAAGTGGCAAAAGAGATTAGGCTCACAACTACTCATGCATCAGGCTAAAGTGAAACAGCATCAGCAAAAGGGACGTAAATACCAAAACACATTAAATTCTTATTAAAAGTCTCATTTATATATGGCAAAGGTAATAACTGGTGTAAGCTTTAAAGTTACATTCAGATTTTCATGAAATAAAAACTTTTTGATTATGTTGATTAATTTTTTTCTGCAATAGTCATTCGACGTTATTATCTCCATATAATAAAGACTGTTGCAGGGATGATGCATTGTTGTCGACCAACTGCCAAGTTAGCATCACACTGGGTCCCTCCACAAAAATCCAACCAGATTTTGCCAACAAGTGTTTGATGTAGTATTAAACCCCAGTCAGACAGAGCACAGTTTTGCCAGCGTGAGGCATCTTATTCCAGTTGTTTTACATAAGTTTGACTTGGAGTGGTAAAAGCAACGTAATTTGGGTTTTGCTTTGTTTCGTTTTTTGTTTTTTTTCCCTTCAAATTATTAATATTGAGAGACGAGGATGAGTGGTGAGGATGAGGTTAATGGACGCTTGGAAACAACAATCATGCAGGACAAACTGGTGACTGCTGCTGGAGATATGTGATTTTACCGACTGTAGTTATGATTTGAACAGAAAACAGCAGCCTTGAGATTTCGGTTAAGTTGTTTCACTTATTTCACTTAAGGACGGCTGATTCGGTGGTTGCCTAGTAAGAGTGAAAAAAGGCATCACGCCGCTCTTTTTTTGAACAAACAACTGCTTCAACAAAATAAGTCAGTGCAGTAATCTGCAAAATGCGCTCCGTCTGACCGGCCACTCAAACTGCACTTGCTGTTTCCACGGTAACCACAGGTGTTGCTAGATCAACCAGGACTGAAATCTTTCACAGACAATTCTAACTTTAAACTAACAACAAACTAGCTTAACCCTGAGCCAAGGACTAATTACCAACAATCTGGTGGTCATGTAAAATTGAATCACTAAGCTCGTTGCAGCCCTTTAATCTGAAGTTATACAGAACTTTAACTTCTTAACATGCTGGCATTTATCCACATCCATCCTTTCTTCTTTGTAAAGAAGAAAACTTTTTGACCACACATGTACTTAGGTCCCGCTGTCTGATGCATGTTTCCCTTTATGCTTCAACACATTTCTGCCCATCACAACAGTAGTCATGTATGTTAATATTAAAAAAAGCTCACTCCATCATGCAAAGAATCACTAAATATAAAACATGGAATGCATTTATCTGTAAATGTGAATAACAATACAAGCTGAATA
>JAJHUR010078809.1:17377-34264 GCA_027495735.1 Lutjanus campechanus
TTCGAATAATGCAAAGGCAAAACTACAGCTGCAATCGGCAACTCTCTTTCTGTTTCGTGTCATTATAAACTGAATCTCTTTGGGTGTTGGACTGTTGGTGGGATAAGACGAGACATCTGAAGATGTCACGTTGCGCTCTGAGAAATTTTGATGAGCAGTTTTGCAACATTCTGAAAACCTGCCAGTTTACACCAATAGGACGAGACGAGACGATGTATCATCTTCATTGCAATGACTGTCTGTACCTCAGCTCTAACTGCCGGCTGTTTAGGCTTGTCTGTAGCTGGATATAATTTATACTGCCTGAAAATGTGAATGAGCACAAAAATAGTGAGTTACTCTGCTACACTTTGATTTCTAGTATTGATTAAACTGTGTGTGCAGAGTGAGTGTGGCTGAGCAGAGGGAGAGACAGAGAGAGACTGCACTAGAAAGCTTTGAGGGGATACGGATTATGAAAGAAATTCACAGTATGGAAAGGTTCACTTTCTCCTTGAAATTTTGTATGGATAAATTTACTAATTATTAGATCAAATGGTTACATTTTAATACAGCAGGAGACTTGACTTGAACTTGAATATGCTACTTTTCAATTTGTGCATTTCATCAAACTTGTTTTTCTTTCCATTTGTGTATGAGTTGAATTATGAAAAGTATGTGTCAAGATGGATAAGTAAAGATCGTGAGGCATGACCTTGATCTGAATCTGTTGTGTCCTGCCTCTGGACATTAGTGTGGACTGACCCTTATTTGGATTCGGCTACCCTTTTTTGGATCATCACTATTGACACATAGACGGGTACTTGTGCAGAAAGATGTGTCTTAAGGAGATTTTGATGTATGTCATGCTTATAACTCTTATATACATATGATGTTGAACTGTACTCCTTAGATTGCCTTTGTTCTATGTCTGTCCCTGCTCTTGTTCACTCCAAAAAATGTCAAAAACAAACAAACAAAAAAACAACAACATTGTACTGAACCCTACACTGTACAACACACCAGATACACCAAATCAGTGTAATCTAGCAATAGAATAAATGGCTCTGATGATAAATGGAAGGGGAAAATGAAAAATGAAATCGAGAGAAGAGCAGAAATAAGTGTATGAGGGTGGAGACCAAGAAAATAAAAGACCAGCTGTACGGGATCTGTCTCGAGCCCACTACCTGAAGGGCTTGCTGTCAGGGTCTGTGTCCTTAAAGCCCATCTCCTCCAGTTTGCAGCGGCGATAAAGCTCATAGTGGCGCGTGTGAGTCTGCTCTCGAAGGTCCTCCATGTTCACTCTGATCAGCATTTCTCGCAGTTTGACAAAGTCACAGTGATTCTCATTTTCCACTAGAAGAGACACAGACAGCATGATGACACATGGATGTTGTCCTCAGCACATTGGATTGCATCCTATTCGTTATGGATAAAGTATTCTTAAGTAAGTGTACAGTAGCAGAAATAGATAAAATTAGCATCATTTAACGTTAAATAACGTTTAAATAAATGTATTAGAACTTTAGAGAGTATTTTACAGACTCAGTAGTAACAACAGTACAAGTTCAAACAGAATAGTTTTCATGTCCTGTGGCTTGTCTATTGATTTTGTGGTTGGACTGAGCACCACACTCCCACAGACCATGTGACATCATGTGAGTACACATGCTGCGAGTGGTAAACAGGCCCAATGTCAGGTAAAGCCTCCAGACAGAAATATTGTTCAGTGCAGTCTGTAAGCATCAGGACAATGATGTGTTTTTCATTGTTTTGGCTGTTATCCAGCACATTGAATTTCAAATGAAACAATGACTGTGAGAGTAAAGTGCTGACGTTCAGCTTCAGGGTGTTCATCATATCCGTGGTGGGTAAACAGCACTGAAATCGTAGTTTTATTTTCCCTGAGGGGTTGTGTATAACGAGGGCTACAATTTCTACACAGAATATGTGTATTCCCTAATGTTTGGATTTTCTCCTTTTTTCTGTTTCATGTCGTTATGAATTGAAAATCTTAGGTGTTAAACTGTTGGTCAGACAAGTTGAGACATTTGAAGATGTCATCCTGCGCTTTTACACTACTTTGTGACCTTTTATAGACCAAGCAATTACTAAAGAAAATACCCTCCAGATTAACTGATAATGAAAATAACTATACTAAACCAACACAAAACTGTGCACATACTTATGGACTGCACTACACAGGCCTCGTCCTGGCAAATCACCCAAACACCCACATGCATATACACATACACTTCATAATATCACCACACGGTTTCAAGCTCTGCAGTACGAGGCTGGAAAAGCTTCAAATAGCTTAAAAGCAGATCAGAATAACTTTGCCAAATACTCCTGTAAACTCAAAGAAGTATTGTGCCTGCTGTCTACTCCCAATACATTACACACACTCTATTATGGAAATAATCAATAACAAATTGTGGGTCACATAAAATTTGTACGAGGTAAGAGCTGTAACAGCTCCGACATACTGTCCAATTTAATAGCAGAGAGGGTGCTGCAGCTAAATGAGGTTATATAACTGGTTATCAGCTCGTTTGCAGCAGCTGTTGGAGCCGAGGAAGAATATAAGGGGAGGGAGAAGCTGCAGCAGCTCTGACGAGAGGGAGCGTGCTCTCATTTCCTGTGCAGGATGTGGCCTCCGCTTACCCTGCACTGTCCCCCAGGGGTACTGCCGGGCCTTCACCATCTTGTTCCCAATCTTCACTTCCTCTGTGCTCCCCACCACAGCAAACGGCAAATGGCTCTGTGGGACAGAGGAAAAAAGAAACATTTGGTGTACAGCCAAACACACCTGACAGCTCAGCGGATTCTCCTCAAGTTCTCGTCATATAAAACCTACCATATATCACATTTCATCACTCAAAGATGACAAAATGCTCATTTTCACAGACTGCAAGACGCAGCTCTGACAGGAGGACGTTTGACCTTTTATAGGAGCAGAGTCGTCAGACTGTACAACAACAGCCGAGAGGCAACAGTCTAACACAATCAGTTAGGGAGAGTTAAGGCATTTCCACAGATCAGACCTCATAAAGAGCTAAGTGAGCCTTGGCTCATCTGTCAGTGAACACGGGCCCTTTCCCACACTGCAGGCTTCCTGCAGAGTGAGCTGGCTGAACACACTACTCCCCGTACGGGCCGGCTTCCTGGCAGCCTGAGCAGACACAGACGGTGCCTGTCCTGGTTTGACATCACATGCTGTTTGTAACGCATAACAGAATTTATCTTAAAAGTTACAAATGAGAAATGTGTTTGTGTAAACCTCTGTTTTTCCTTTGAGGGACAGTTCAGATTATATAAAGTGGGGTTAAATGAGGTAACAATAGTCCTATTTTGATTTTTAAAAAGGCCCACAGATTAATATCGGTTTAAGTATATGCCATATTTAGATCATTTTCACTGCTTGACCTCGCCATCACACATGGAAAACCACCCACGAAATACCACTCTCCCCAAACCAATCTCAATGGCAAAATCAGTCATTTTACCTCGCTAGGGCAGGAGTTGCTGGTCTACTGTTGCCTCAATTGGTTAGTCTGTGTTCTAGTGTGACTTCAGGGTTTGAAAAGGTTTGTTCTTATTCACTGAAGTGACTGAATGACACAAACAAGCTAACAGATCAAGGCAGCAGTAGATCAGCAACTGCTTTGTTCTGCAAAGTAAAATGACTGATTTTGACAAAGGAGTCTGGCTGAGCATGAGAGGATGATATTTTGCTGATATGACTGATCCCAACTAAAAAGGATTTCTGATGGCAAAGCAATGCAGAAAATATTCTAAATGTAGAGTACACTTTAAAAAAATCACTTTAAAAAATCCAACCTATCCCTTTAATATGAAA
This sequence comes from Lutjanus campechanus, assembly GCA_027495735.1. Classification (NCBI taxonomy): domain Eukaryota; kingdom Metazoa; phylum Chordata; class Actinopteri; order Lutjaniformes; family Lutjanidae; genus Lutjanus; species Lutjanus campechanus. Next base: position 21,222 of record JAJHUR010078809.1, read on the forward strand.
ATGGGGCTTCAGTGTGACCAAGATGACTTTACACATCAACACCAGTAATATATTTTGTGTTAAAGCATGTGATGTAGATAGAAAGCCAGTGGTGAGCCTTACGTTCATGGTTGAGTTGATTTCTGCCACGGACTCGTCGTCAGTGGGGAACTGGTAGATCTGCACTCCGTTGCTGACCAGCTCACTAGTGATTTTGATTTTGAACTTGGCCAGCTCACTCTTGGAGATGGCGTCCGACTTGGCGATGATTGGGATAATGTTGACCTGCAGTTGAGAAATGAGAAATAACACAATGATGAGGTGCAGGCAATGCTCTCTGATCTAAATATAGAGCGGCTTGTAGCTTGTCTGTCAGTGAGAACTTTTCCTCACCACCATTTGTATCGCCCAAACTTGGAAAAGAGTGGTTGTATTTTTAAAAGGGACCAAAAGGTTAAAGACATTACATATTAAATTATTCAAGTCTTTTAGAAGTGGTAGCTCCAACTGAACAGAATTCAGACTTCCTAACAGAAGTTAGGCTTAGTAACAGAACGAAACACAGTATTTATTTTATACCCCTTCCAGTTGCCAGGGAACTTAAAATGCAGTCTCATAGAGGACAGGGAGCTGAATAACATGTCCTCTTTTCAAAGTTTCAACATGCCACTGTCCCTCTCTCTAGGTCCAGGATGTCTGCAAATCGGCCTTTGTGTATTGAAGACAATGACACATTCTTAAGCAGAGAGATATATATAGCAAATGCCACAAAGGGAGCAGCAGACCTCAATCTCCTCCTCCAGATCACTTAAAGGGATTGTTCAGATTATTTGATGAAGGCTCGTGTGAGGTACTCATCAACAGTCAGTGTATTACCTACAGGTGATGCCCATTGGCACGCCCCCAGTTTGGAGAGGCAGAGCGCAGAGAGGGGCAGCGACACAGAAGCTAAGCAATGAACTGATGTGCACAGGGTCAGCAACAAAAGGTATTTTAGACACCTACAAAAATCAACATCACTTTAAGTGTACACTATATTTAGAATATTTTCACTGCTTAAACTTGCTGTCAGACAGCCTTTTTCGATGGGAAACCACCATTATACAAAATAAATATCTAAACCATAGGTGAAATCACTAACTTTACCTTGCAGAACTTGAGAGCTGCTGAACTAACACTGCCTCCACCTCTTAGTTTGTTTCTGCCATTGTGTGACTTCAGTGAATCCAAACTATCACTTTAAATCATCAAAGTCATCAAGGCAGTGGTAGACCAGCAACTCCCATGTTCTGCAAAACAAAATTTGTGATTTTGCATATAGAGTTTGCTTGGTTCAGAGAGCGCACTATTTTGCTTGTACAACGGCGGTTTCCTGATGGAAAAGGCTGTCTGACGGCAAGGGAAAGCAATAAACATTTTCTAAACACAGAATACACTTAAATCGTTAATGTTTTTTAGGTGGACCTTTTCTAAGGACCTATACTAGGGCTGCAACTAACGATTATTTTCATTCGATTAATCGATTAATAGTTGATTGTTTTAAAATGTCAGAAAGTGGTGGGAAAATATTGATCAGTGGTTCTCAAAGCTTAAGATGATGCCCTCAAATGTCTTGTTTTACTCACAACCTGAAGATATTTAGTTTGCTGTCACAGAAATTAGAAAAAAACTAAATATTCACATTTGAAATCTGCTGAAATCAGAGAATTTTGACTTTTTTCTTAAAAAATATTCCAACCGCTTAATCAATTATTAAAATAGCAGGCAATTAATTTAATAATTGATTGATTAATTTAATAATCAATTAAATGATAATCTAAACTACCTTTTGTTTATGACCCTGACCACAGCAGTCCATTGCTGAGCTTTCATGTTAGTCCCTCTCTGCTTCTCGAAACTATGAATGTGGCGACCGGCATTCTACTGTAACAAACGGTAATACACTGACCATTGGTAACTTCTTCATACAGTACTGCATCAAATAATCTGAATTATCTCTTTAAAAGCTCTCCAAACATGGTGTTAATCAGACTCAATCGATTTCAACAACATTTAGCTATCTGAAAGAAACACAGAGGGGTGGGGAGGAGGGGAAAACAGGCAGGGTCATTCTCATATCTGCACTTCCAACTGGCGGATGTAAAACGAGACTTTCACTCCCACACAACTATTTTCTACGCGCCCTGTTGCCCACACAATCCCAAATTATTTGCTCTGTGAGCGGGGGCCCCTTTGTCTTAACAGCAAGACATGCTCAGGGTCATGTGAACAGAAAGACTTTAGTCTGGTGAGGATTCAACGTCTTGCTCAAAGACACTTCAGCAGAGTACTGTTTGAGGTGAATGTGTAAACAGAGGAGGCTCTGCTCTGGATGACGGTATAGTGAGCTCGTGCCAGAGGGCTCAGCTGCTCTGGCAAACACTGAGCAGACTCTTTGTACAAAAGCCAGGAGGTCCATGCAAATAAGCTTCTGTGGAGAGGAGCTCACAAAAACGAGGCAGCGGTCACTGAGCCGACTGCGTTTCACAGTTGACCTACACCGATGCAGCGAGCAGACCAGAGACGATCTGCATACAGGCAGATGGCCTGGAAAAGGTTTATGACCCGTGACTAGAGTAGATAGATCGAATGCTGCAAACAGGAACACAGTGCCAAGGGATTTACCTACAGTATATCTATGACGTGCTACAGTAAGTCTATCTATGTTCATAGGCATTATATAACAGTTATTCTTTAACATCCTTCAGCTGCAGCAACAGTACCTCCCACTTAACACTAAAAAAAACATTACAGACACCATGGCTATAAAATTTTCTAATGAGGTATTTGATGCTTTTATATTACAAGAGTTATAATAAACCCTAACACTAGCTGGAATTTATCTGAAACTGATGGAAAAGACCCAGAAATAAAAGCTAAGTTAATTATCCCCCAGCTCAACAAGTCAACAACAACAGTTTGATGAAGGAAGGTGAAGCGCACCTTGCTATCGAGTTTCTTCATGGTCACCAAGTCCAGGGATTTGAGCGAGTGTCCTGTGGGAGCGATAAAATACAGGCAGGCATGGATCCTGGTGTCGTGGTAACTGTGTAGCGTGCGCTTGATTTTCAGCTCCTCCTGTAGATATGCTTCAAACTGAGCATCAATGAACTCCACAATAGACTTGTAGCTGTCAGAAAAAGGAGAAACACGGAAGAAATTTGAGCATTTCTTTACTAATATACTGTTCAGATTGATTGTCAAAATTGTCATGCATTTTCTATCTGTAGATTAATATAATAATTATTTCAACATTACATGCAAGCCTGATTAGAATGTGCCCTTCAAATGGACATAAGACAAACATGTTCGACCCTTCCCAGCACACACACGAGCTGACACTAACACAGACAAAGTTTGTAGGATATTCTGAGAGTTCAGTGGCATTTCACATGACTATGACTATGGGCTTGTGTAAAACAAAGCAAGTCCACGTTATTTCCTCTATGATTGGCAATTTGATCTGGAACAAAGTGTAAAACCTGGAAACTACCACATCCTTCCCATTACAGAGGGATTACTCAGCCTAGAATTACCTCAGGAGCAGAGTTAGCAATTACATTGTGGACGGCAAGCTTGGTAACAGAACCATACGTTTGATTATACTTTCAGACACTGCTCTACAGTGCCTAAAACCTTGTTTTACACCAAAAGAAGCTTCAGTGCTGTGCCAGAAAAGAAAGCTTCTACGTCTGGTTTCTGTTTCTAAAAGCTACTATGAAACTACTTGAGAGGAAGGCTTGATTCCACATCCTGAGGGTATGTTTGCAGGTTCAGGACTGAATGAAACCTGAGCACTGATAAGGCCCTGTGCTCTCACAGAGTCATTGTGTGTCAGGAATGTTGTGTTTACAATCAAGTGTGGATTTCTGCTTACAAAGACAGAGCCTATAAAAAAGAGAGCCATATGAAAGAACCCTGCTTGCTGAGACTTTTTCAGACTGCTTTACCTGTCTTCTTTATTTATCTGGTCCCCGAAGCCCACAGTATTGACGACGGTGAGTTTGAGGCGCACGTTACTCTCCTGGAGTTCGTAGGTGTTGGACTTGAGCGTGACTCCCGGCTGGTTGTGCTGGGTGGGCTCACCCTCAAACTTGGTGTTAAACAATGTGTCCATCAGGGTTGACTTTCCCAGGCCCGTCTCACCTGACAACACAGAGAAAACACATCATGTTACTGGATTTCTACAAACCTTGATCTTGAGTCAGCTGTTGCTTTTTTCATTAGATCATTTAAATCAATGAATCAGTTTCCTTCACACTGAACTGTTCTCTTCACCTCCACTTACATGGCAATGTCTTTTGTCCTTCACCCTTCCAAATATGGATGTTCATACTTAATTAAAACTGTATACATTGATAATAATCGACAGCATAGAAATGGCAGTAAATATGCCACATTTGACATTGTTGTGTCTGGCAGAGCCATTTGATGAATAAAGAAAATTTGGGGGAAAAAATCAGGAAGAAACTGTTTTGTAGCTTATTAATTATTAACGATTGATCGCTTTTATAATGGTTATGGAAAAAATTGCGCAAAATTTGCAACCCTAGTTCCCAACCAGCTGTGATTAAATCATATTCATTCTATTTAACTTTGTCAGCTTCTGTTATTGACCACCTGTCTAATGGAATTAAAATTAATTAAAGAAGGCCTTAAAAAAAGTGTCTGATTAAGATTGATCAATTAGTTGTCGGCTAGTTGTTGAGTTCTTTTTTTTTTTTAGAAAAAAATCTATGATTTCAGCTTCTCAAATCTGAATGTTTTCTGGTTTCTTTGGTCGTCTCTGACAGCAAACTGAATATCTTTGGATTGTGGATAAAGCAAGACATTTAAGGACGTCATCTTCGGCTTTGGGAAACAGTGATCAACGCTTTTCACCATTTTTGGACCAAACAACTAATCAATTAATCCCAAAAAATATGATTGACAGATGAATCGATAATGAAAATAATTAATTGTAGTCCTATGATTAAGTAAGTGAGAACAGATTAAATATATTATTTTCAAATGCTTGCAGCCACAAAAACAGCAGAACTATCTGCTTATTTGCTGTTGTATTCTGACATCCAGTTACTGTTAGAGGCTGTCAGATGACTCAGATACAGAGCTCCCTCTGTATCTCAGAAATTCTATTTTTAATCGTCACAGCCTGACCTACAGTCTAAGCATGTTAGCCCATTTTGCTGGATATCTCACTATGTTCCAAATTTCCAACCTGCCCCCCAGAATTCAATGTAAGTGGTGCATCAAGTGTCCTATTGCCTGTCTCTGAGCTCTGTTTAAGTCACTATAGAGACGTCTCTCATGCTGAAGGCAATTTGGCGTCTCGTTTGAAGAAGCCGAGGGCCAAACTGGAGAGGATTGCAATCATAATAACATTATAAAAACCCTGTTCAGAAATGTCAGTCATCTTTTAGCCCAATGGAACCATTCATCTCCACATTTTGGATTCCCCCATTGGAATTTTAGACCACAATCAAATTATAATAAACAAAGATCACATGCCTTTGCCTCAAGTAACACTACTGTGAAATGCTGTACTTGTGAGGCACTCAACAGCATTTACAGTTTGCAACAAAAGCTGTCGTTTATCTCATCATGTCTGCATCATCTTGACTTTGATAATTCCTGACTGGATTGTTAATGTTTGTGTTAGAAATCCGGGATGTAATAGCACCACTACAAAAGAACTATGAAATGTGTTTGGTTTAAACTATGAAAAACATATAATTATTGGACTTCTCCACTTTTCACACCAACACAAATATAAAAGGACTAAAAGATGGAGTATATCCACAAAATAGCAGACAAGATTCCAGCTGAGAGGCAAGTCTAAACCATGCAACTAGAAACTGCCAACAGGCATCATCAAAATCTATAAAAACACAGACACAAATTGTAGTAGGGCTGCAACTAACGATACATTTCATTGTCAATTAATTGCTTGGTCTATAAAATGTCAGAAAATGTACATCAGTGTTTCCAAAAGCCTAAGATGACATCTTAAAATATCTTTTTTTCTTACAGCCCAAATATATTCAGTTCCCTGTCATAAAGGATTAAATAAACCAGAAAATATTCATGTTAAAGAAGCTAGAATAAGAGAATTTGGACTTTTCTTCTTTAATTGCCAATTTATTTAATAATTGACTCATAATCGATTAATCGATGGAGTTCTAGTTGTAATAGCACTAATATAAAGGAATGGTGAAATTAGTTTTAAATAAATTATGAATAAAACATAATTATTGGCCTTTCTCACTTTTCATTCCCACAGATATAAATGGACTCTGTATATCCACAAAATAGCAGACAAGAACAACAACTATGCCACTAAAAATCACCACCAGGCATCATCAAAATCTATGAAACTGCAGATACAGATTGTAGAAATGCAGTTAGACCTCTAAATAGCAACATATCATGAAAACAGATCACATACAAGACTGTAATTGTCAACATTCGCTTCCGTCTGTAACTGGTAGAGAAATATTAAAAACTGGACCAAAAATTATAAAGCAGTATCCTTCTGATTCTCATTTTCATTCATTTGATCTACAAAACACCAGAAATATAGAAAACAGAGCTTTAAGTGTTTGCATACTGGTGTGTACAATTACACACTCTTTGTGTACTAAAGTTAGCAAATGTAATGGAAAAAAACAAGCAAAAGTCAGAGGGAGAAAACACTGCCAACCAATTGGTTGCACATTTCCATTGCTGCCTGTGAAACTGTGCCCCTGAAACAAAATGATTCCCAATAGCAAGAACTGTCTGACTATGTGCAGCAGGCAGTAATGCAATGTAGCCAAAAACCTAACATTTAAAGTTCTGGCCAGGATTCATCAATACAAATGGAGTGGAAAAATGCCTCTCGGTATACACAATACAATGAAACAGCACCACTACAATCTACAGCCTTCAAAATGGCCATAAAGTTGAATCAACCCCTTTCCAAAACACCTTCAACACAAATTGAACTTCATCTCCTCCATAAAGCTCAGGTTTATTGCAGCACTGTTGCATTAGATTTCATTTGTTTTAGATTAATGCATCCAATAAAATGACACAGAGTCTATGAGAGTGAATAATTCTAACACTTAATGAAGCTGAAGAGACCTGTTTTGTAAACATAGAATCAAATGTTCAGGCAAACATTTTGCACTGTCCAAGAAATGCTGCAAAAGGCTTATATTTCGTATGTTTCTAACAGTCAGGCCACTGAGTAATGTCACGATAAAATCACTTTAACTATCTGTAGTCACTTCTACCTTTCTGACCGGGACCGAGAGCATCTCACCCATGATGCTAATCAATCCAGACTGACCCAAAGGCATCTAAGTGGGTCAAAAATGCAGCAATATGCTTTGCATCTTGTGGAAAAGCCTGACTTTCAGTGAAGCAAACAAGTCGTCATTTAGCCTAAGGAACAGAAAGGAAATGCATTTTCACGCATGACACACTCACCAACACAGAGGATGTTAAAGCAGAATCCGTGGTTGACAGACTTGTTAACCAGCTGGTCAGGCATGCTGTCAAAGCCGACATGGCCTGCCAGAGGGACAGCACGAGCACCTTCACCCTAAAGACAAAAGAAATCAACATAAAACATTAGGTATCAAATCACTGACCACGATATGCATTGATCATGCCTGTAAACATGCACAGGATTCTCTCTAACACACTATAATTAACAACTCGAGTTGAGGTCCTCTGGGTAAATAACATTATTTTACCAAATAAGAATTACCCGAATGACCAAAGTTTCTTCCATTTTTGACTGTGTTCGTCTTTGAGACTGTAAGGTGTAATGCAGTTCACTTCCTGTTTCCTGAGCTGTAACTTTCTTCCCACAGACGAGACTGTGACAAACCACAATGTACATATAAGGAAAGGTATCGTTGTTCATATCAAGATAACTGTAAAAAAAACGACGAAGAGCTTTGACAATAAATAAATAATCTGCATTACAACATGATGAGACAAGAGCCAAAGAGTCCATTTAATATAGCCAGCATAATGCGTTTCTGTGATGTCACTTTGACTTGAGCCCTTAAACTCCCAATTTTGTCTGACTGCGTTGCTATTTTCTCTGTTATTACACTGTTCCTACACAGTTGACAGATTGACACAAAACACCTTATTGTAAAAGCACTGTTGTTGTTGCATGTGTGTGGGGGCGTGTGGCTGCTGCTGAGCATCTCCATCTCTGCGAATCTCATTTCTGCAGCCTACATCTACATTATGAGGTGCAGGAAAGCAAAGAATTTAGATTATATGGCAAAGCGAGAGCTCTAAACCAGCTAAACCTCAGCTAACCGGCCATTATGTGGCTTAACATAACACAATGTTGCTTTCCAGTGTGGTGGTGTAGGCTTTTCAGAGGAAAACATTCCATTTGAGGGTCAATTTAAAATAACTGGACAAGCCGGTGGTAGTGGACAGTTGTGAATTATTTGGATAGTTGAAATTGGGTTTAAACAGCTGAGGGAGTATTTGCAAAACTGGGGTTAATGTGACTAGACAAACAGCCTTCCCTCTTCTGCTGCAAGTGCAACATTCCTGAAACCATTCCTGCTTTTCATGACAGTCACAGCCAAGTTACACACAACGGGTTTTCATTCATTGAGCCGCAAAGGGATATCAAACTGCAACAAAAAAAACCTTGCTATTCTGAGCTCTCTCTATGGGTGTAGTGGCTTCCTTCCCCCCCCCTCCATAACAAAAACTAGACACATTTTACACCCGCTTTTTTCCAATTGCAGACCTAAATGTCTATAAATAAGTTCGCTATAAAGAATCGGTTTTGTCCATATTTTCTATGAAAATCAGACAACGCCCGACTGAAAGTTAACGGGACTTGACATGAAACAACATAACGGAAATGAGCACCGGAGCTGTGCTGAAATGGGGGCGTTCAGAATGAATGGCCTACCAATAGCTCTATAATAGCTTATCGTTTTTACGTGAGCTAATAACACTCAGTACGTAAAATATTTGAAAGCATCATATCGTTTGAAAGGTAGTTTATCAGGACAGGAAATCTGCAGCCGTTATTTTACAAATGTACGCAGGAAATCGAATTATTTTAAAAGACAGCAACGACTCTCTGGCCTTGGGCCTTACTTTGAAATTGGCAATTTTAAAGCGATTTTGAAATGTATAATCAGAAGTCTAAAAGATGACTATAACCTCTTTTGTTTAGCGACGTTACACTGAATTTTGAGTGGAATATACCAACAAAAACCCGCTGGTGACTGCCGATAGCTAACTGAAATCTATTCCAAATTACCGTTATATTATCTTACGTGGATCTAAAAACATACTTAGCAACAAATTTTCAAGAGGTCTTTATTGACACTGACAATGCCATCCAAAGTAAAATAGGCTACTCACCGCTTGCCTCGCTATCTCAGTTGACGCCATGGTAGTAGCTGTTAGCTGGAGGACGAAACCTCTGCTGCTCTCTGTGTTTAGCAAAGGGAGCTGCACCGCTGAAGTGACGCCGAAAGACGGCCTAGTAGGAATGTACCACTGTTACACAGATTATTTTATGTACGGTACACTGATAACTGCGCTCTCACTGACCGCTGTTTAGTTAAGACGGTTATGAACACCACATAAAATCTGGTTCCTGTCTTGAATATTTCTCTCCTGAGTAATTATTACAATACAAATGTGCATTACCCACTGAGCTCCCCCACTGGATGCCATCATGGTCTCGTCCAGTGCGAATGGAGAGTAGGGTTGCCAGGTCCGAATTTGGGCTACTTTTGAAGCGTTGCCGCGGATGAAACGTTTTGTGCGCGGATTGGGCAGACCTATTTTTTATGCAAATTATGTGAATATCTATGAACAAAGATCCATATTTTGAATTTATGCGTTTATACCCAAATCCTATCAAACTCACTGCAGGGTAGATGAGCACATGCACACAAGCATACATACACTCTAAGTAAGTAATGTTTGAAGTAACATGATAAGGTGTCTGAGTTGCAATAAAGTATTGCATTAACCCAAGTAAATGCTATGACGTAAAACCGGTACATTTAAGTTGCCCAGGCAGGCAGAAAGTAAGAGAAGGAGAAATAGAGGAGAAGCTGAAAAGACAAAGCAACGGGTTCGTTTGTGTTCACACATATTTGATTTATGATATACTGTGTGTAATTACACAAGGCCGTTTAAGGACCTAGGTCAAAGAACTGTTTGGGGAAAAATGCTCTCAGTACTGGCATACTTAACATTTATGGTGTTATTTTGTTGATATAATACATTTTGCAATGATAGCAATGTTGTTGGACTGTAGTGTATATGGTTTTGTATGGGCATTTTTTGAGTTCTAGTATTGGACTGGTTTTTGTGTTGGATTTATTCGCGTTGGACTGGGTTTGAATGGCTATTTGGCTGGTTTTGACACACAGACCTGGCAACCCTGATGGGGAGTGAACAGCGGTCATGTCTAGAAGAGAAACCCCAGACCCGCGAAAGATCTCGCGAGAGTGACCATTTCAACCCAAACCATTATAATTTTCATCAAAGATAACCAAGTGTTTTTGTCCCTAAACCTACCCAAATCTTAAACTCTGTATTGTTACATTATAAAACATAATTAATTTTACCAAGCGCACAATGGCGAAACAGCTCGTACAATCTCGCGAGAGTTTTGACAATCAAGAGTTACCTTCTAGACAGGACCGAGTGAACCGCTGTCAATGAACGTTTCAAATGGAAACTATCTGGACAAGCAACACACATATGTCTAGATGTGTCTTCAAAAGATTAAGTGCAGACATAAATGTACATATGCAGCGTTGGAAGTACTATGATTTGGTGAATATGTATGTGGCGGGAGTTGTTGATTACTATGATGGCACTCTCTTTTGGGAAACGCCCATTCAAGTCCCCTTTGCTACAGCGACCAATAGGACGAAGGCAGTGAATTTAAAAACGAGCCGCGATCCCTCAGACACGAATTTTGTATCATAACAAGTTTCTGGTCTGAGAGAGAGAGGGAGAGACACCAACCAGCGGCGTTTAGCAAAACTGACTGAGGTAATGTTAAAGCTAACAGCGGGGTGTCAAACTTACTGTTGCACTTTTTAGTTCGTACCACTAAGTTTTAAACTTAGGTTAAGTAAGACGTGATGCGACTAACATAAGTTAGCCAACTTATATTCGTCAAGATTTTGAATGTGTATTCTTACCTTCAGTACATCAGAAGCTAGTTAATTAAATTGACCTAAGCTAGTCAAGCTAACATCAAGTCAATTGACGTTGTTTGCCCTCTGAAAAATGTAACGTTATATAATTGTATAAAAAACTGTTCAGCTGGTGTTAGCAGGATGATGCTAGCAGGCTCATAGTTAACGAACGTTGTTTTATGTTTGCACAGTTTAACGTCTGTTTAACTTCTTACCACGACAAACAAACATCGAACTAACGTTTGAGTGTAGCTACTTAAGACAGAACATGCAACAAGACAGCTAAGGTAACATTAAATTAAAAACAGAGGATGGTCAGAGAGCCAACAAGCTGCAAGTAATTTCAGCCGTTTGGGAGCTAACGTTAGCAGATGACCTGTGTCACTCGTTAATGGTAACTTTAGCGACGACTATTAAGTGCTGTACCGCTGCCAGCTTGGCCATTAGTTGTAGTGCATTTACTTTTAGCTTGAATGATTAGTGTCAGATGCAGAGTAAACGCAGGCTGGCTAACGGCCATAGTGGCCATTAGCGCTTGTTTTGATTTCACATGACTTGATCCACGGGAAAGACGGGACAGTTTTACGGACAAAATTGACACCTCGGTGTCAATATTATTTTGCTGCCGTTTGTTTTGATGATTTAAAAAAAAAAAAAACATTTTGCCTGATAGCATTATGTACGTCTGTGCTCCTCACAGCATAACGTAATGATTTGACAAAATAATACAATCTTAAACTTGAGATCCGTTTACTGGCTTTTTCCAGAGCTTCAGCTGCATCTTGCAGTGGATAGTTTGTTCGGTTGTCATAGTAAGTGGTTCCAAGGCAGTTAATATGTCACAATTTCCAGGTCAAGAGTGAGATCTTACGCTCTCATTAACGGTTGCAACTAGGGCTGGGCGGTATGACCCAAAATTCATATCACGGTATAAATTGAATCCCGTCACGGTAACGGTATAAATGTCGCGGTATAAATGTCGCGGTGTAAAACATATAATGGAAGTACGGCTGGGTGATATGGCCTCAAATTTAAATTGAGGTATAATTTGAAGCATGTGTGGTAACGATATATATTGCAATATAGTCTTTTCTTCTGTATATATATGTCAAAATGACTGTTTCTCACAAAGCAGATACATTGCAGCAGAATAAACACGCTTCAAAATATAGTAAAAAAAAAATTTAGTACAGTATTGTAGGAAAAGGTTACTATTTATATGCATTTATTTATTATTATTGTTGATAATAGTTTATTTCTTTAATAAAATATCGTCCTCTAATGAGAAAAATCCTCACCTTTATTCAGCTCAGTCAAACGATGCAGGATATTCATGTTTTTGTATTAATGCAGCAGGATCATTTACATCAGTGTCACTCTGACAGTTTACATCAGTGAGGATGTTTTAGACCACAGCAGACAACAAACTGCACACAGACACACACCGAGGAGATGAAGAGGAGAGACAGAGTCTGACTCTTCATCATGACTTATAATAACGCAGCGCAGTCACAAACGTTTTTGTGGAGGACTCCAGCGTCACACACGCGACTTCAAACCCCCCCCGCAGCTCGTCTCTCCTCACGTCTGTTATGATTGATCGGCATGAAATAATTAATTATTTAAAAGTACATAAATGGGACTTAGAGTACAAAAAAATCACGCACCACAGATGTGCACGTTAATAACATGATTCATGATCATGAAAGTTTTTTATATCAAGTCGACACATCTGTCCATATTCTCTCTCTCTCTCTCTCTCTCTCTCTCTCCCTCACTCTCTCTCTCTCTCTCTCTCTCTCTCTCCTCTCTCTTATACTT
>JAJHUR010078811.1:2430-28876 GCA_027495735.1 Lutjanus campechanus
TAAAAGCATCAACAAAGTACCACATGTCAGGTCTGCTAATGTGCTTTCATGTGCAGCGTTGTCCCATATTCAGCTTCTGTGTGTGTATGTGTGTGCAAATAAATAAACACTTCCACATGCACTCATAGACCTGCAGATTTTGGATCAAAGTGCAGCAAAACTGTGGTCAATTTTCGCTGTGACTGGTCAGCTTGTCCGATTTAAAAGCCACTTTTCTAGTCTGTAAACCAGAGAGTTGGCTGGTAAAATGGCAAAATGTAAATGTTGGCAGTCGCCAGTAAAATGTGGTCAGTGAGGGGGAAAAAAAAGTTTCCTGTATTCGGCGCACAGGAGCATTTCTGCAGCGTTGATGTGGCTCCGTGGCAGTGGCAGTGAATAGGGCTCTGTGTGTGCTTGCCTGGTAGCTGGTGGTGTGTTTATGCAGCCGAGTTACGCACAATCGCCGCTGCACTCGGTGAACCGCTGTCATGTGGATGAGAAAACTGTCTCTCAGTAGTGCTCTTACTGTGCGGCGACAGCAAATAATGGAAAGCTGTTTTCTGTTGTCATCCACATAGTACACTTTTTAAATACAGTTTCTCTTTTTGGTCGTGGCTTGTAAAAGCTTGATAATAGGCGTTTTTTTTTTTCACAACTGCCATTTTGACATGAAATAGTAGGGTAAACGCAGGTGTTACCGATCATATTAATTAAGGTTCTGTTCCATTCAGGTCAAACAGAGTCAGGCTGCTGCTATTGTGCATGTTGGCTCACTGGAAAGTGGCTCTGCTGCACTAAATATCAACAAAGCTGCTGTGAAATAGATTTATACCAGGGGGGGCAGCAACCTGCGGCTCTTTTGCCCCTCTCCAGTGGCTACCTGTGGCCTTTTTTCTGTGGAAAAAATGAATAACTAGCTTTTTTAAATTTTCATTTATCCTTGTTGGAGGCCTAAAGTAATTCTTTCATTGTCCAACTGTAAAATGTAGCCTTTTGGATAAAAAAAAAGTTAATATTCATTCATTGAGCGTTTTCCTCTAAACTTTGGCGGTGGCTAGTCTTGAGTTTCCCCTTGGTTTGCTGTAGATGCAGCTCCAGATGGATTTTCTGGAGGGGTTTGGCCAAAAATGGCTCTAGTGAGAGTAACGGTTGCAGACCCCTGATCAATACAGTCTGTCAGGTCTTTACATAGACAATAATGGACTCACCAGAGGGCTTATATTTTGGGACGAGGATGCATCTCACGTCTTACTACCTTTGAAAAAGCACTTCTAAGTAGGTCTGATTGGAAAAAATGAGGATGACACTGGTCAGGACAGTGAGAATTGGGAGTCTTTGTCATACGGGTGCATGTATAGTCAGTGCACTGGTGTCTTTGCAGCATGATGAATGATAGAACAGGCTGAGCATCAATACTAAGCTTTATGCAGTAAATGAATGCACTGACAGGACTGGCTGGTGCTGGTTTGGGAGCGCGAGGTTCCTCTGGGCCTGGCTTTTTGAGCGCTCTGTGCAGCCTGCCCGCCTGTGTGCCTCCCAGAACAGCCCTGGAAGTGATTTGACTGGTTGCCCCCGTGCAAGCTCCTTCCCCCTGCCCTCCTCCTCCTGAAGGGGAGAAAAATCCTGCCTCCATCTTCCATGTCCTGCCTTGTGAGGGCTTTTAGCTTCAGAACTCCAGCTGCTGCCAGCCAGCCTCAGGAGGGTCTCCAGTGCAGCTCCACAGCAGAACAGAACAGAGCAGAGACCTGAGCTGAGTTGAGAGAACCATCCCCCTCTCAGCCTCCTCTGGTCCACCTCACCTTCTGTCTTGGGTGGGTGGGGATCATATAGAAGATCACCCTTGTCCTTGAAACTAAAGCACGCAGATCTGCTAGCGTGTCATTTTTCTTCCTTGCACTCATGGAGCTTTACCTTCGTCAGCGAGGTAAAATTTTCCACTTGTTTCTCCTTTTTTTTCTGCCACTGCTCCTCGTCTCAGAATCTTTTTTTTTTTTTACTATTTCTTCAGAATAACAGCCCTTCATTTTTCTTTTGTTGCCTTTTCTTACTCTCCTTGCCTTCAGTGCTCTACTGCAGTGTGGCATTAGGATGTGTGTGTGTGTGTAATCGTAGGCGGTTGGTCCTCCAGTGTTGGCAGGCAGAGATCGGAGTGTTGGAAAACGGTTCATAAACAGCAGCCGAGAAAGAGCAAGGGCAAAGTGGAATGTTAAGTTGAAACACATGCTGCATTCAGAGTGGGCTGTGTGCGAGCTAAGCCCTCTCTCTCTCGGCTTTAGTGCGCAGCTACACAGAGCTCACTCTCTGTTTCTCTTGCTCACGCTCCGACACACCACCTCAAGGTTGCCTCTGTTTGCTTTTCACGTGGTCGGAAGAAGACTGTGCAAGCAAGTTTGTTCTTGGCCATTTGCATCGGCTCCACTTGTTGCAGTCACCACCCGGTCTGTTGCATTAAATCAGCAGCACACATTGTTTTACCCCCGAAACTGAGCAGTTCAGCTCCACTTGTTGCAATATATCACACTTTATCACCTAATGTGTGGGGGTAATGTACAGTGAGCAGGTCATTATTACAAAATAAACCCTGACAGGATGATGCAGGTCTTGAATCGAGGCCTGAAGTTTCATATCAGTCGACACATCGATCATGTAGGTTGTGACTGATGAAATGACGTGTTCTCCAAAGGGTAGAAGTGGCTGAGGTGATAAAATAAAGTTGTTGTATGACCAGTCTTGGTTGGAAAGCTATTCCTGCAGTTTACGCTGTTCTGATAGCAGTTGATTGAGCTGTCCATTTTCTGTCACTTACCTGGGGTCAAGTTGCAGTGGCAGTAGGCTGAGCGTGATGTCCCTCTCCTCAGCAATGCTTTCCAGCTCCTCCACCTCAGTTGGCTCCTTTCGATGCGAAGGAGCTTTTTTTTTTATCAGTGCTCTTTTTTTAGGGATGCACTGATTAACCCACCAGAGACCAGAACCATGCCGTTTTCAGTGTAACCAGCCGATAGATATCAATATTATTTTAACGCCCAGGCCTACTTAAATCATCCTGAAGGGGTTCATTTCGCAATGATGACCCTGCACACTGTTGCCACTCATCATCCCGCTTATTGCATGGTTACTTACCAGAAGAAATCAATAATTTGACACAGAATATTGATTTTGTTGCTCCTCCAGAGTCTATGATCAGAACTGCATCAATACCAGCTGTCTGTTATACAGAAAAGGCAGACTTAACGGTGCTGTAATTGACCAGTCAAGGTCAACTATTTAACAAAGCCACATACATGTAATATCAACTGGATAAAATGTACAAAACTTGTGAAAAGCACAGATGTTGCAGTGCAGGGAAAACACGGTGACCACTGTAAAAGATCTCACTTTGGGTCAGTCAAAATCATTGTATCAAAGTGAATTCTGTGATGACTTCATCACCGTCGAGCAGCTCGGATCATCAAAGTAAAATCAATTGCGCTGAGATTAGTCAGCGAGGAGTTCTCCCACCCTCTTTTTTCCCCCCTTTTTTTTCCTTTCTTGATGAAGAATAGATCTGAATTTAATGATGTTTGTAATGAAACGCAAATCCCAGACTAATTACATTAAAGAGCTGTGATCTCCTGTTCCGTGCCTTAGTGAACATGTCATGATATGGTAGAGATTAGAACAGCCTCCAATTTAATACCCCGCTGTGGAGTAGCAGCAGCTGTAGCTATCAGCTGGCTGGGCCGCTCGGCGTATCGGTGTGGACTCGTGTAGTGTTTATCTGGGCCATGCATGGCTGCCTGATGGGTGCGTCTTGATACTGATCACAGACTGGGTAGGAAACAGAAACTGAGCGGTTTTGCCAGCTTGCAGCAGCAGCGGGTACAACCTAAACTCAGCCAGACACTCATGTAAACAGTTCATTTGATGTATGTATTTGATTTTAAGTGTCTATTATGTAAGATGTGGGGGGCATAATATTGCAGAAATATACTATTAGTATGCATGTTGTATGTAGGAAGTTTTCATTAGTAATACATATATAATATAATCACCTGAAAATAATATTTATCATTTTTCCGTTACCTTAGAATGAACCGTTTATATCTACAGAGGACGCGGGTTCTCTTGCACAAAAGTCACCATGTTCCACTGCCATATTTCTACAGTAGCCCAGAACAGACAAACCAAGCACTGGCTCCAGAGAGGGCCTTTTGTGTTTTTCCATAAGTTTTGCAGCTACCATAGTTTCTCCTGCACGCGAAGAAGGAAAGGGTTAGGCAAGTTGGTTGCAAAACTGCAAGCTCACCACCAGATGTCACTAAATCCTACACGCTAAAACTATATATATACTGTATATATATATAAAACAAAATCGGTGCATGTGTTCCACTGTTGGATATTATATTAGACAAAACTCTTGACTGTGCATATCAAAGAAAACATGATTAGAATATCTTTCTAAAAACAAATTAATGAAAATTTTTCATTTTGACCAGATGATAGCAATTCAGTTCAATCTTAATTGGCAATGGCAATCCATCCAGTAGCTCCTGCTGGGGCATTTCACTAATAAACAAAAGTGTGAATCTCATGGTGGGCAGTAGAGGAAAAAAAGTCAGGGGATCATCGTCTGAAAATAATGAATATCTGCAAAAAATGTTTTTAAATCCATCCTGTTGTTGTGGAGACAGTTTAGTCTGAACCACTGTGACAGACTGATATCAGCGACAGCATGGCTGAAAATATCTTAAGAATATACAATATATTATTTTTTTAAAAAGAATTCCAAAAGAATGCATTAGTCCATCTTGCTGCCACAAGAAAACATGAATCTGCATTTGACACCTGACTTGATCATAATTTCTAATGTCACAACCAGATATAAGAAGGAATGTTTCGTAATGCAGTACTCAAACGACAAACTGGGACATTGCACATCTGCACACATGCATAAAACTATGTCATTCACACATCTTTTCACACAAATCTCCGTCTGTCCTGTCCTTTTCTGTGGAACCTGTTGAGCAGCCCTCCCTCGCGCCAATAACGACACTTTCCTTCAAAACTCCCAATATAGTTCAAGCGGCTGTCAGAAGCCATTAAAGGAAGAATATTTCCCGGCTTAATGCCCGGCGGCAGGCTGACAGGCCCTGCTGCGAGATCCTTTGCGGCCCCTAAAGAGTCACCCTCTGCTGGGCACATAACGAGAGCGTCGCCCAGGCCTCCCGCCGCTGCCGTCAGCCTGCCTCTCGGTGACAAAGCACCGCACACGACTGACACTTGAGATTAGCCGCTACAATAACTGTTATCGCACATCTTCTCGGTGAGACGGCCTGCTTGCACTTCTCAAAATGGAGTTATGTAGTGATGACATGGCGCTGAAGTTTTTATCATTGCTTTTTTTTTGTGTGTGTGGAGGAAGTTAGTATTGTTCTTGACGTAGGCTGCTGTGTCATTAGAGGAGAGCATTATGAGTCTCTGATCACCTAGAGAAGTAGATTCTTTGTTAGGCTGCTGTCACAAAGCGAACCGGGTTTCAGTACACCAGCTGACAAGGCTTCTTTGATAATTCCAAGCTTTGCTCTTAAAAGAATCCCTGCCACTCACAGTTTCATACAATCTCTGCTAGTTTTTTTTTTTTCTTTAATCCTTTCATTTTTTACCTCCCATTTACATTCATGAGCACAGGAAGTAAAATATTCCCTCTGAACCATTTTCTCTTAATTGCAAGTACCTGATTGGCTCCTTAGAAACGCAGAATAATTTCCCAAGATTGCTCTGTAGTGTTTTGTACAGGGAAGACTTTTCCGCCCCCCCTTTCCTTCTTTAATCCTGCTTATGTTGGAGGAGCACTGAGGAAGTGAACAGAAAAGTGGAGCCGCTGCTGTATTTTGGATTGTAATGTCAAAAAGTGAGTGAGAAGCATTAAGAAAACCCAAAAATATCGTTTCTCTGGCTGCTCACGTCACAGGTTTTTATCTCGGCTCTGCCGCTGCCATGTTTTCTGTGCCCCACGGTTAAGAATAGTGCCAAAGCGATGAGTAGATTAATTGATTAGTTTCACCATTCTGATAATCATGAGTCATTTAAGTCATTTTCCAGGCAAAATTGCATTCATTTGCTGATTCCAACCCCACAAACGTGAGGATTTTCTGCTTATTAAATATCTCATATATTTGAGTATTGAACTGTTAGTTGGACATAAACAATCTCAGGTGTCGACTGGGGCTCTGGGAACTTAATGATGGTCATTTTTCTCCATATTCTGATTTTTTTTTTTTACAGTAATTTAACCAGGAAAATAAAGTTGAGATTAAGAATCTCTTCTTTAAGAGCGTGTTAGCCAAGAAAGGCAGTGATAATAATAACATACAGACAAAAACGTGGGATCATGAATGACACTCATGATTTCAATCGCAAACCAACCTTAATGGCACTTTGATCAATCCAAAACAATAACTTCATATCCTAAAATATATATATCCATATTAAAGGAATAGTTCTGGGTTTTTGAAGTGGGGTTGTATGAGGTATTCATCCATAGTGAGTGTGTTAACAGCAGTAGATGGAAGTTGGCATGATGAATATTTTAGCCACCTTAAAAAAACAGACCCACCAAAAAAAAAATCAATATGACTACAGAGAATACACTAACTATGGACTATCCCTTTAAGATCCCAAAATATTTGCATATTCATGCACTGACTGACATGAAACACTGGATCTTGGCAGCATCGGTGCCGTGCCCCCGTCCACCAGACCACTCCAGTTTTGGTTACCTGCTGAGAACTCCGCTGCTGACATCTTTTTAAAAGTTTTCTCAGGGTGTTTTGGCACCCTGAACTGTTCTCTTCAGTGTCCAACAGTCTGTAGGAAAATTATCACACTGAGGATTCTGCGCTCAACAGTAATCAACAGCAACACATTAGCGAGCCAGATGGTGCTGACTACACAAGTAAATTAGACCCCGGGCCGTTCACAAAAACACCCCCACCCCCCCTCAGTCATCTCACCACAGAGGCCAATGCCTTTGGACCTGTGTTGTTCTTGTGAGAAGTCACTGTAGATTTACACAAATTTTCCCCTGTCAGGGTTTTCTATGCATGTATTGTAATTCCTGATCACATATTAAGTATTCATAGACTAATCTGACATGCACACAGCTGGGTTTTCCAGCTTTTGTCTTTTCGCCCCCCGTCCCCCGCCCAAATCCTGTGTCTTTTTTTCCACAGGAATTGTATGCAAATCCCTGCTTTGCAGAAGAATAATAAGCAGGAGCGGTGATAAGTTCTGGTCCAAGGTGTCACCTCGGAGAAAAGATGTGTGAGGGGAATTCTGCTGCGGGCTCGAGACGCAGTACCCGCATGTCGCCAGAGAGAGGCAGTGTTGTGTTGTTGCAGGAGTGTGTTCATTGTGAGGCATTTTTCGGGGGGGGGTTGTGTGTTGTAGGCATAAGAGTGGGGAGGTGGTGCGACACTGCCAATGTTACCCCTGGCAACCTTGATTAAGACAGGATGTCGTTAGTACAATTGCTCTTGTGATGATTACATAGAGAGTATTTCTGCCCACATGTGCAGGAATGATGTTTTTGTGTGCAGGCTGTGGGCAGCTGAGAGGCTCGGCTGCTGGCGTGTTTGTGGCTGTGACAGACATGCAGTCTGGACCTCAGATAAGCAGACAGACTGGGAACCTCCCAGTAGCTGTGAATAAGGAGTTGTGAGTCCCATAAGGAAGAAAATACCCTTATCTTAAAACTGATTTAAGTTTGAACCACTAGACATATACCAGAGGTGCAAGAATTAACTGATTATGAGTCAGTTATTAAATATAATCTCCAACTATTAATCAACGATTAATCGGTTTGAGTCATTTTTTAAGAAAAAAAAAGTCAAAATGCTCTGACCTCAGCTTCTTAAATGTAAAACTTTTCTGGTTCCTTTGCTCCTTTATGACAATAAACAGAATATCTTTGGGTTGTTGGCAAAAACAAGACACTTGAGGACGTCATCTTGGGCTTTTGGAAACACTGATCGACTTTCTTTTCACCATTTTCAGGCATTTTATAGACCAAACGACTGATTGGAGAGTTGAGAAAAATAATTGTCACTTGCAGCCCAAAGTAAAGGCACATATTGGCCACATAGTGTCATAAATATACATATATTATCACTGCACACATTTGCACTGTATGCCTTTGTGAGCTGCATTATCTCCCCTGCTGATTTGTGTGCCTTTTGCCAGATCTACAAGGTTGAGTCCAGTCTAAAGCCTGCATGTTTATGAGTATTTAATGCTGACCTCTTGGTTTAAATCACCCTTATTAAAGCAGATTTCTCACTCTGACTGTTGTCCTTTTGTTTCCCCTCTCGCAGATCGCCTTCTCCCAGCACAGTAACTTCATGGATCTGGTGCAGTTCTTTGTCACGTTCTTCAGGTGAGCGGCTCTCTCTCTCCTCTTCCCCTTCTGTCAATTCACTCACTGCAAACCCCGCACATGTGTCGGTGTTAAAGTGGCAGCAGTCGCCTGATGCAGTGTGAACCACAGTGATGGATCTACAGAGCTGCTCTGCTGTCTGTGCGCCAGCCATTACGGTGAAGAAACACTGCAGCTCGCTGGTTTATAGGAGACTGGTTAGCGGTCAGCGCACACGTGCAACTCCCATCCCCTTGTTTTATTCACCCACGTCATGCACACACGAGCACAGACGCTTACTTAATGGCGTCTCTGCGGTCCACAAAGTAAACAGGGAACACAGAGGTCTATGGAAAATCAAACTGCTCTGAAATATGAATACATGTTAATTTAGCCCAGCAGCCCTCAGAAATTTGTCTGCATTTAATTCAGCAGCACATGATTTATTACCAACCTGTCAGTGCCAAAGCAGAGAAGTAGTGTGTCCTTTATGTAGCATGAAGGATGAGCATGTAGCGTGTCTGATGTGAGTTTTTTCGTCCCAGCTCAGTTAGTATTATTTTCCTAACCATGACCGTGATTGTTTTTCCTAAAATTTAAGCTGCATGTTTTTTTGTTTTTTTGTTTTTTTGGCCACTTGGAGCAGAAAAAACTGTGCACCAAGCTGGTGCTGGTAGGGAGTCAGATATCCAGTATGATCAATGCAAAATGAAAATACTGATCTATATGGTCACCTTAAACAGGCGCCTTTATTTTGAAATTCCCACGGCATGTCTGTGTCACAAATGTCTGGAAGAGTTCAGTCAGAAAATTGTTGAATCATCATTTATTTGCTTTTTGTGAGTTGACATCAATGTAAGTGAATGTGTTAAATGGACATATGATATCGTCTGAGATTGATCGCAGGCCCAAAGAATCAATATAATATCATCATATCATGATAAAGTCCTTTTCACACACAGTTCTTGATAAATTACTGGGATAACCTTTCAGGCACCACTAGTCATTTTCAGTTTTCACGCTACATTCAGGAGCATTTCTGTCTCCGATCATTTCTGGAGTGATTTCTGGATGAAAGAGTCTTTCGTCAGATGGACGCAAGTCTTTATGTGCTTGTCCAAGCAGTGTCACTGCTTTCATTCACAACGTAGCCGTACCCACATTCTCTGTGATATGTTACTCGGTCTTGCGGTGGGAAAATGGCAGCAGAGATTTCCTCAAATATTGATCAGATGTTCCTGAACTTTTTCATGGATAGGCTGCGTATGTGAAAGGGGCTTTCGGTTGTCTTGGCGAATGTATTAAAAATAAAAGCACCTGCTAGATTTACACTGAACAGACACAGAGCAGTGTTATCATCCTAAAAAAAACAATGAGCTAAAAGAGCCTAAAGTGAACTAGAGAACTGCAGGTTTTAACAATAATCCTTTGTGGGTTATAACAATCATAATAATACAATTTATTGGTATGCTGGTGGCTTTTTAAACACAAATGCAGCTCTGAATGATTTACAAAATGAAAGGAGAAAAGAGTGGCAATTAAAAAAGTCAGAACATGAAAATACATTTAAAAAGAGGGACATAATATAAACAGTTAAAGGAATAATAAGAGTAACCTCTTGCACATTACACAAAGTCATTTGATTCATTATTAATATCAAATCAAATATTGATCAGTGGAGTTTTAAGTATTAGTAGCATAAAATTATCTGTACTGTTGTTGCCATCTGCAGAAAATGGCATAAATTCTTAATCAAAACGTTGACATCAAACGTTAATAAATATTGTTGATAACGTAATGTGTTTGTCAGAACTGTCAAATATCAGTATGATGAATCTTGACTAACCCTTTAAAGTTCCAGTGTGTGATTTAGGGAGATTTATCGGCAGAAATGGAATATAATAGTCATAAGTATGTTTTCAGGAATGTATAATCACCTGAAAATAAGAATCTTCATGTTTTTTTTTTTGTTTTTTTACATCAGAATGAGCCCTTTATATCTACAGAGAGCACAGGTCCTCTTCTGTGGAGGCATCCATGTAGCAAGGCTGTGTTTCCAGAACAGATCAATGAAACAGTGGCTCTCTCTCTCTCTCGATTCACAGCTCGTTTCACAGCTACTGTAGTTTGGAATGGAAGGAGAGGCTGAGGCGAGCAGCATTCAGCTGTAAACCCACCGCTAGATGCCACTAAATCCTACACACTGGTCCTTTAAGCTTTAGTCACCTTAACTTAACCACACTGTTGTTACAAGCTGTAGAAAGTGTAGGTGTTAATAATTGAAAAAATATATATGTTGTTGATGAATGTAATCTCTTTATCAGAATTGAATGAATCTTGACTTTCCATTTAAGTTTGTCAGCATTACTGATGGATGTGGATGGGTGTGGTTAGAAGTAACGCTGCAACTAGCGATTATTTTATATTTTATATCCAGAATCCAATGTGACGTCTTCCAGTTGCTTCTTTTGTCAAACCAATAGTCCAAAAAACCCAAAGACTCTTTAATTACTATCATAAATGACAAAGAAAAGCAGTAAGTCCTCACATTTAAGCAGCCGGAACCAGCAAATATTTGACATTTTCACTTGAAAAATGGCCGAAACAGTTGATTGACTGGCCACTAATTTTCTTTCAAATGACTAATCAATTAATCGAGTAATCATAGCAGCTCTAAAAACGAATAACTAAACCATCCATGATGCCATCCACAAAAACTGTAGGCGTAAATAATTCAAACACTGACAATGAACGCTCAGAAATATCGTTGATGAATGTAAATCTGTTCACAAGAATTATCAAATATCAATATTCAATATATTATATAATATCAATATTATACTGATACAGCAGATGTGGTTGAATGTGGTCAAAACATGTGACGTCTGTGACCACACCCAGCTGTGATGTCACACTGTACTGACCCACTCCTGCATCACTGAAGGAAGGCGTGAAGTTAAACCGCCGGCATCAAGCAAAACCAACATTTTCAGCTGCTGTTAAAGTTGCTCTTTTAAAGTTTTACCATGCATAGCAGTGTCACATATACAGCATATTATGTATCTGTTTATTCAACAATGACTCAAATATTCAAACCCATGATTCCAAGATGGAAAGGAGATGGAGATATATTTGTCTTGCGCATTACTTTGCACGCATCTCCCTGTGATTCACCCTGACATACAGTCTTCTGGTATCTTTAGAACCCTTTGGATCGTGACGAGAATTTAAAATAAATTTCTCAAGGCCTCTTGGCAGAGCAACACGCTGCTTTGTACTCGATGGAGACACTGGTTCTCGCTGGCAGGGCCGAACACACGTGCATGAGCTGAGCTTGCGATGAATCCCCGGGCCTGCATTCTACTTCTTCAGGAACTGCTGTAATGCGTTATCGATTTCAAAATGAGAGGGGACCAAAAATTGGGTAGACAAGTGTGTTCCATGCATGCTCGACCGCGTGTGTTTGTGTGTGTGTGTGTGTTTGTATCTGCTGTGTATCCTGTAGAGTGTGTGCGCCTGCAACCCAGGGGAGGATTGTAAGACTTTTTTCACGTTTGTGTGCTCTCCACAATGCCCTGGAAAAAATTGCCGTCTGTTCCAAGTCATGCTGCTTTTATTGATCCAGCAGACATGTACAGGCGGGGAGATTTGATGGGGCTGATTTGAAAGATTCTCTTTTATGTTTTTTTTTTTGCCGATACAGTGAAGTTCAATAACAGTATGTCTCAGCATCAGCTGAATAAGTCACCCTCCACACCACCACGCTGAGGTTTATTTTGGATGGTATTAAAAGCTGTTGGTGTTTTTTCTTCACCTCACTCCCTTTGCATACAAATGCAGACCCTGCAGTAACTCGCTCATGATGCTCGTATGTTTATACACATGCGTCAGCATTTGAATGTTTGCATGTCAGCATTCGAAGCATGCAACCTGCGCCCGCTGTGTGCAGGAAGCAGGCGTCGCAGCAATCCATAAACAGAAAAGCACCTCTCCCTCACCTCCCTGTGCTCCATCTTCCTCTTTGCCTTCTTCCTCTTTTTTTTATTTTTTTTACCACATTTCCTCCTTCTTTCTTTCCTTTTCCTTCCCTTCTCCCCCCCTTCTCTGTCCCTCCTCCGCTCATCATTTTTACATTCCCACTCGTTCCTTCTCCCTTACCAGGGTTTTCCTTTAATGTTTTCGGGGAAAGAAAAGCTGGAGAACGTGACATGCACGGTGTCTGTAGGGATTTAAATTTTATACTGAGATGGAACAAAAGCATTAAAAAAAACAAAGATTGTGACAAATGACACTGTTTATGTTGGCAACATAAAAACACGTAGTCATAGATTGGGTTATATTTCCCTGCACATTTCACTCTATTGGCTCTATTTTTTATTTTTTTATTCTTTGATCAAACAAAAGGGCACAGTGTCTGGTGGAAAAGTGAAAGAAATCAGCTTTCCAGTGTGACCTGTGTACCGGTGACAACGGATGGGTTTAAAAAAAGCTGAATTATTCTTAAATTCATATTATAAATTGGGAAATTAACTAAAATTCAATATTAAATAAATAAATAATAGTCTTATTATTCAAGTGTTTAATGTTTGATATTCATTTGCAGTGACTGAGTCACAAGTTATTAAAAAAAACAGCAATTGTTTTCTCTTCAAATATTTATGTAAAGTAAATTAATTACACATTAGAAATCAAAATACATGTGCCACATGAGACCAATTCAGTGCAGTTTTTTTTAATTCATAATTTTCACAATATGGGAAAGTCAGCACAAAAGTATAGAGGGTATGCAATGATGTCATCCTGCAACATGGCTGCCTTCAGTAGGGAAACTGCAAAACTGGGAGTGAAATAATAGATTATCTGCATAAACTAAAGGCAGGTGGATTCGACAGCAATGACTACAACTTACCAAAGACACAGTGGTTTGTGGATATCAACGTTAGGAAACCTGATCCCTGGATCAGGTAGCAAATTTTGGTAGCAAAATTTAAGTGACAAGGACAACAAAAGATATTCTCGTTGTGCTTGGAAAGGTTATTACAGGTTATTTTATAATTGAGAGACATGTTCTCATGCTGCAGCATTGACACTGCGCAATGCACAATTGTTGCACAGAATATAAAAGAAAGATGTTAAATATTTATTTCATAACATTAGTCAATACAGTGTATAACCAAAAAAAATCCAACATAACTGACACAAAATGACAACTGCAAATCCACATTTCAGTGCCTGGATTCCAGTTGTTTCTATGAATTGCAGTGATGCATTTAGTTCTCTTTTCATTTGATTTTGGCAGTTTGTAAACGGATCGCTCTGATTGCTTCTTGTTGAGTCTATTTTTTACAGTCAATCGCACAACAGTTCTTTCTCATTTTAGATGTCTTTTTGTGTTTTCGTGGCATTCAAGCTGCCACTCTTTAGTCTTTTGGCCACTCGGTGGGTGTAACCGCGGGGACTTCGCCTACTGCATCATGTGCATAAAAAAAAAAGGTGGCCCACCTTTTTAGTTAGATAGACAGGGAAACTCTCTACTTCCATCCTTTACCTCCATCCCTGCTCCTCTCCCATCATCCCTCTTTCCCTCCCACTCCTTCTTCTCCTCCTCTCACTCTTCTTTCATCTCCAGCTCTCTATCTCCCCCTTCTGCTCTGTTTTCCTCCTCTATTTCTCTCTCTGCCTCCTCTCCTCTATCCTTTGCTTCCCTCCTTCCCTCTTTCTCTCTTTTTCCATCCTCCTTCCCTCCCTCCCTCCCACCACTCCCTCTGACTTGCTCTTAATCCCACAGCTCAGTCTCTCTTTTTTTTTGATGTGTATTCTGCCTGCCACTGATTCAGCACAGATGAGCAGAGACCTAAAGTTAGCGAGCTCGCAGCCTTGTCCCTGTTTGCTTCTGGGTCTTTGGGCGCCGCATTGTTTGTGTTGCGGGGGAGGAGAGGGATGCTAATTAACGTGGAAATTGTTTGCTCTTCTCCGCTCCGAGTTTCACTGCGTCTTAATCTCACTCTTTCTTGCTCTCGGTTCTTCCTCTCTCTTGGTGCCACGTTCCCTGCGGGGACAGATGAAGGTGGTGCCATCCTGTTATCTGCAGCGCCAGCTAAGATACCCCCACCGGCATTCTCCAGCCACGAAAACAGATGCATTAAACATCAGCGTTAACAATAATAAGCGTTCACATATTCACGTCCAGCTGTCCAGCAGCTTCTCACCTTGCACTCGTTGTACTGAATCATGGTTTTCACGAGGGAATTCAATTAACGCTTGTTTTTCCTCCCCCAGTTAAAAATCAAGCGAAGTCAGGCGCTCTCACAGTCCCGACAATTTATGGAAAACTTTTTCATGAATGTTTTACGAATCGAACGTTGTCTCTAGTTGTGCAAACTTAATGTTCTCTTCCAGGCCTGGAAAAAGCCCTGGAGAATATGAAATTTCCCAAACACTTTTGGAAATGCAATGAAAATGTATTCTTGAGCTGTTTTTTTTTTTTTTTTTCACTCAAGCTGTCATGTTTTTAATTTAAAAACTTGGCTGCTGCTAAAGCAAGCGCCCTTTGAAGTAATAGTGACCTGAATGACAAATTTCTTGGCTACATAAGTCCAAACTGCTGGATGGAGGAAGCTAAAAGAGCTATCATAAAATGCAACTTTTTTTTTTAACATCGCGCACTGGGACATATTTGTCACAGAAATATTGCTGCAGTTGTGGCTATTTTTGAAGTCTGACTTTATACATCACGTAGCCTACATTCCCCTCTCACCAAACTAGATAGGAGCTCCTTCAAAAGCAAAATAAAGTTTGTTTATGTGAATCTGAATAGTTTATCTTGTTTATGAAGCCAGTGTTCAGCATCTGTGCATACGAGAGTGGAACTTAACCTACAGAGGTTACATCTATGTGTGTCTTGGAGAATTAATGGCACTTGAATATATAATTAACAAAAATTACATAAGAACACTTTAATGTCCTATTCAGGCAAGTGTACTTATTTCACTGCAGCGGTGACTCCTGCAGAATAAACCAGTTTTTTCAGCAGTGCAGGCAAAAACAAGAGGGACATCATGTTTTGATGTAAGTATAATCCTGGAAAAAGAAGGAGGTCAAGGCGCGGTGATAAAACTGTCAGGTTTTTGAGACAACATCCAGCTCCTCTAACCTGCAGTGGGATCCCGGCTCTTTGTTGTGGGGCCGGTGTTTATTTTTTATGTTTGATGGAGACATCAAAGCAACAGGAGGAAAACAGTTTCTGAACTGCTGTTCAGGAACACTGACCACACGTTGGCCCACTGTGGTGTTTACTTCTTCAAAAACTTGACTTAACCCTCTCATAGTCAGCGTGGCACCGATGCCCGATGTCCCAGAAAATTCTGCCCCCCCACCCACCTCCTAAGAGTGTGCCTCCCTGGTACATCTGTGCTGCTCGACAGCTAATATTTAAATAAGTCATGCGTTCTCGTGGGCACTTCATCCAACACGAGTGCTTACATATATTTTTTTTAGTACATGGCCGGTCCCGGTGGGAAGTGAAGCCCTGATGTTGGCAGTGCTGCACAGCCGCCAAAGATACTCGAGTCTGTTTCTTCAGACTCTTAAAGAAAAAGGTTCTGATTCAAGTCTATTTTTATTACAATATACAGGGACAGTTTACCCCAAAATTTAAAAAAACAACAACATATTTTTACTCTGGCCTGTAGTGCTATTTATCCATCTAGCCTGGTGTGAGATTTTGGTGTGAGTTGACGAGTTTTGGATATATGTCTGCCTGAACTAGATGGCACTCGGCTTGTGGTGCTCAGACTGCCAAAAAACAAATGTTAGTTAGCAGTTTAATGAAGGAACTAATTTCTTTCTACACCTGCCAAACGTTTCACCACACAGAAGGAAGTGTGCATCTACTCATGGATGAGAGGCTCATGCTCGTAACAAAGTGGGATCTAAAATAGGGTTGCTATTTTTGTGCATTTTCCTTCATGGATAGTTGAACATGTTAACAATTGATAGTTGATTATTATACAAAATGCATGTCTTTTACTCAGTTTAGGTTTAATTTAAAAACTTTAATTTATGACACAAAAACAATCTTATCAATCAATGTTAAATGGGACTCAATTACTGCCATTTCAAGACTAACAAGGCGGATCAAACTAAGTTGCGAGAAACGTGTGAGCTTTGGAGAAATGGTAAACAAATTCTTCACAGCGATTAATGATTGAGTATCAACATTAGCACCTGAGCTAGCTAGCGTGGTGAAATAGCTGGTACCTGTAGGTCGGTACAAAGAAAGTAGTTCCTGCATAAAACTAATTTCTAGAAAGAGACATTGCTGCTGAGCTTGTCACATGTATTTTTTCACTGATTGAGCACCACAAGCTAGTGCCATCTATCTCCATTATATTCAAGAGAAGACAGACATCTCTGTCCACACTGTCCCCTTAAAAGACTCATGGGGTGATGAACCGGCCCTCGTCTCCATACGTCTCAAGCGATATCTTTTTCAAGCCACTACAGCATAAGAAAATCGACTGTTCATGTTCTAAGCTAAAATGCATTCTCAGAGTTCACCCGAAACTAATATGAGGCTTCGGTGCACTTTCTGACTTTTAATAAAGTCCTAATATTTTAAAAACACATTTTTATCAGGACTAACCACTGTAGCGAGCTTACCTTTGTGGTGCAAATTAGCAGTGAGTGAGCATATTAACCAGACAACAGCTGAGAGTTTCATTTCCCTTGTTTCAACAACTCACAAAATTACTTCTACTTCTTTGCTGCTGCAGAGTAAATTTGCCAGCGACGGTGAAATCAATTGACCACGGCTTAAACTAACTTCCTAGAGTTACTTCAGACACTGTTAATTTAGCAAATTGTGATTAAAAGCATGGTTTGTGCCATGCAAAAACATGGACAAAATTCATGTGTTGTTCAGGTCAATCATGTATTCAGCAGAGTGTTTGGCATTTACATGTTGCAGCCTCTGAGATCGCTTGAAACAAACACAGGATTACTGATGTGTGGTTCAATAAACAGCTTTCACAGCTCATCATGTATGCTTTAATCTGTGGAAAATCTTTCCAATCAGCCTCAGCGTGAAAATTCCCTCAGTGTAAAACATTGATGCAGCCCATTGAAGCAGACAGGAGCATCATTAAAGGATAAGTCAGGTGATATTCTACATTATTCACACAGTGAAATCCCACGAAAAGACAAAAATCTGCAATAAATTGTTCCTGTGAGGTATTTCCTGTTTATTCAAAGCATTGTTGATTTTAGACTCTTGTGTTTTTTAAGGGTGCTCAACCACATCTAACTTTAATCTCAACAACAATTTTTTAAAATGTCAGGTCATTGTGAGAGTCTTTACTGCAGTTGACTGTTCTCTTGAGTCGTGACTTGAGTTGATGACAACTTATGTCACGTCTTAGTATGTCTTTCTTTGTTTTTGTTCTGTTCAAGATGCAGGATTAATTTGCAGAGACGGTTGAGGCGTTGGCTGTGCTACACCTGGCTACTAGTGTCTTTTTCAGTTTCATATATCTTGACGTAGAATAATGTCTGTCTTTCCATAGATGGATATTCAGTTTTTAGCAAAACAGCCAAGTTCAGGTGAGAAAATAAGGTCAGAATGATGTTATGTGACTGCATTGCCCACAGAGACTGAATATTCAGTTAGAATAATGTTATAATATAGATTCTTCCCCATATTCTTGGCTTTTATTACACCATAAATACTCTGTTTGGGTGTTGTATTTGCCTTTTGGTGGACGGCATAACGAGGGAGAGAAGGAGAAAGAGCAGGATGTAGATGGTAGAGAGAGAGAGAGAGAGAGAGAGAGAGAGAGAGAGAGAGAGAGAGAGAGAGAGAGAGAGAGAGAGAACCAGGAGAGAAAGTGGACAGGTGGCCAAGACATTAATGCCAAGTCAGCGGCTGTTTTGCCCACATTCATTGCAGTCGACTCCGCAGTGATTTCTCATTACTAAGCACTGCATTAATGTACTGTTATCAAATGTGGATTTTCCACTTACATTTATTTACACCGTAAATACTCAGTTAATTTATTATCAGATTAGAGTTTGTGTGTGATTGTCAGTGCAGAGAGGGAGAGAGGAGGATGGAGAGAAAGAGAGCTGAGAGAGGACGAGAGCAGGAAGATCTATGCAAGGAAGTGGACGAGTAATGAAGTCGGGATTGTTAGATAGTGTTAAAGTGGCAAATAACAGATGATTCTCTGGTGTGATAAACTCTGAACACACATTCATTGTTGCTTTGCATGAACTTAAAGTACTTTTTTTTTTAGGGTAAGTAACATTTGCCTTTAGTGGGAAATGAATTCATGCAAAGTGCTGATATAATTCACTTTTTGTTTGGTTAAATATTGCAATAATAATGTGTGGTGTGATGAGTGGTAACTGGAAATAGTTCCCAGGATATGCTGCCAAAAATTCTGGTATTGATGAGTATGCAAGTATGCATGATCCCATACTATGTAATTCATTAACCCAGACAGCACCCTGCTACTTCCAGCAGTTACTCGAACACATTTTTTTTTTTCCTAGTCTGGTTTTCAGTCTCTGCATGTATTTGTACATGTTTTACAAAGAGTTTAACCTACAAAACAATGATAGCAATCATATCACGACCATACAGGATTAGGAGTATGCAGCTGTCAACTCAGTATCAGCTGACACACAAAGTCCAGGTATCGGATGTATCAGAACATGAATATCTCTTGTTGTTTTTGGAAATCACTTGGTAATATGAGCTTTACATCTTCAGTAGGAACCACCATGTACCCAGAGGGGAAGAGAAATTGGAAAGCATTGAGACGGATGAACAAAGGGTTGGTTTTGGTCTTTTCATGGGATTTGTTGGTAATAAGAAGAAAAAAAAATCAAATATACCAGCTTTGTCCATCACAAGGACACCACACAAAACCTCACTGAGCACAGCACTGACCACAGACAAGAGAGCTCGTGAATCAGCACCAAGCAGCCTCAACACCCTTGAAAAATGTCATCCTCTTTGAGATTAATTATTAAAATTTAAAGCGCATTTAAAAATCATAATTCATCTCACTTTGGAGAGTGTTATCACACTTGTGTATTTAAAATGATTAGTGATTTATATTCCTTTGCCGGCTGTTTGAACAGAGGGGAGACGTAATTTGGTCGGGGCGGAGGCATTAAAAGAAGGGGCACCAGCAGGCTGCCCGCCCTGGGCCAAGTCTGGGCGGCGTGTGTGTGTGGGCGGCTGGGATTTGATGATATAAATGAATCACCCCGCTGCCATCAAGGCGACTTAAGTTCCCTCCTCTGAGAAACAGACAAGTTGGATTCAAATGTACATCAGAGTTTTCTGTCTACATCTGAAGTCTCGGTCTTCGCTGTTGGACCCCTCTGGAGTCAACAAGTTCTCTACTAATTTATTAATGTTTTCTCGCTTATTTCGGGTTGTGGTTCTCAGTATCTAAGCGCTATCTTCAAAATCTACCCGACAATGCTTCCTAATCACTATCAGACTCTGAGTACCACCGTCAGTTCCCCAACCACCATCAGCATGCAGCAGCAGAAAGTGGGCAGCCGTGTTATTCCACTCACTGACCTTGTTCTGAACCATTTATCTCGTTAAAGCGGAGAGGTGATTAGTGTCGTCACTCCCGGGTCTCTTGAGTCAGCATGCAAGCCGTGTATGTCGCTCTCCTCCGCTCTCCACCTCCCAACGTCGGCTCACGCTCTGCTCCCACCCCCTCCCATCATCCCCAGCAGGGCCTTTAACTCCTTATTCTGAGGCCGCCGCAGACGGACGTGTGCTTTTCACCACCGAGTCTGAGCTCAGTGTGTTCCAATTATACGCCACGACCTTTGTACTCGCCTTTCCACTTTCTTTGCTGATTTATATATTTTTTTTCCATAAAATTTATATTGTGATTCAGCACATCATACAAAATAAAGAAGGGCTCAACAATAAGGATTGCCTGCTTGCTTGGGGAAGGCAAAATGCAATTTCAGGCTAGTAAATATGGCAACTCGCCTGCCCAACAAGTCAAGTGGTAAAAAAAATCATTAGAAAATAAATTGTTAAAGTTGTTATGCAAAATGGCAGGAAATGCAGCCTTTCAAATATGGAGATTTCTCACTTTTATTTGTTTATTATCATATTAAACTGACTGTCTTTGGGATATCTTTGTAAGCGAGAGGGTGTTTTGAAGACAGTCTACATGAGTCTAATATTTTTTGAGCTTCGGTTTTCTTTTCTTCTTCATCACTTGTCATGTGAAAAAAAAAGACAGATTACAGTCAGAAAAGTAAAGTGAAGCATCTCTCCTGATGAGGAGGCTGACCGGAGTCAGATGATATCCGCTGATTTTGAGACTATTTATTTTGATATTAAGGCAAAAACAGTTATCCTATGGATGAGCCCTGCTCCTCCTCCTGCACGCTCTGCAGGCGCCACTCCTCGGTAACCATTTGCAGCATGTCCAGCATGTGTGAACACGTCTGACACTGACACTCTCCCACTGCGTGTTGCATGTGTGAAAGGGCAGATTCCAACGATGTCCGATAGTTTGGAGCGCGTATGTGAAAACGGCTCTTGTTCCCTCAGACAGCCATGCAACTAGCGGTTTCTTAATTCTCATTTGTGGTCTGAGAAACAGTAAATTAATCAGATTCAAATTTAAAAATGCATTTGGTCCTTGCAAAGTACAGTAGAGCAGAGGAAGAGAGATCCAATCACAAGTGGTCACTCAAGATGTATTCTAATGCGTATAAAGTGATGTACATAGAACCGTCCATTTGTGTTCGGGTCACCCAAAACTCATGTTAATACCGGGTGTAAACAGACACAGACCTCACTGTGCACCGTTATTATAGGAACAGTTTATACAAGTTCCAGTTTCTTTGTTATTTGGGTGTACCACACCTTTAAATTAACACAAGTGAAAGCACTGAAACAGACTTTGCTGTTGGCTCAGCAGGTACTGGTCCTTCGAGAACTGGTCTAAAATCAAGAGAAGGACACAACTTGAGTTAAATTATTTATTCGTGGTTATGTGTTTCGGGCAGACGTTCTTCCTCAGTGCGCAAACAGATGCCAGTTGTAACTTTGCATCTGTTAGTGTTGATTGGAGTGCTGCACTTCTTTTGATTTTTCCTTTTTGCTTGTCAGCAGCACTCATGTACACATAATACACACAACACACTAATGTTGATTTATTCTATTCATGAAGACGCAGAATGAAATAAAAGCTTGACCATCATCCGCTCTCAAATTTGGGTGCACAGCAGTCCACACGTACGCAGGCTCCGAGGCTCTGAAGGCAACATGGTGGCCACTCATGCATATTTTGGCAGCTGGAAGTGGCCTGCAACAGAACATAAATAATTCTGTTGTTGTGATCATCAGCTCACTGTTCAGCCTCTTAAACACATTTGCAGGTTTAGACACTGGCACAGAGATTCTCTCACATGCACTCGCTCAGTCTTTTGTGCACACTTGCACGCACTCAGAAACACTCTTTGTTCAAACATAGGAGGCAGCTGGCCACTCAGTGGTGCTGTGTGCCCTCTGAGCTGTGTGATTGCCCTTCACACACACACACATACACATCAGCGAGCTCTTCTGTTTCTCTACTGTATCTTTAAAGCATCGGTCTGCAGCCTTCATGAGTGCACATGTCGTGTCGAGGTCAGCTCAATATAATCAATTCCAAATGTCAATTTAAATTGCAACCGTTTATTAACGACAGATCATTCCCAATTATTCCCCCGTGGTATTTGTTCCGAGTGGCTTCATTATCGAGTGGAGAGCTTTCCTGTCTCAGATTTCGGAAAGAGATCCATCACTATGACTGGTTGAAAAGAAAGTGACATTGACCCCGACCGGGATGTGCGGCGTGGAGCACGCGTGCCCGCCGTTTCCTCTCACACACGGTTGTGTTTGTACACAAACGTCGGCTTGCATCAGCGTCACCAGCGGCGCTGACAGGACGGCTGATGGGTGATTGACAGCAGGACAGAGTGTGTAGGACTCTGCGGCACAGCAACATAAACCATCGCTGTGATTTCATCAAACTGTCAAGCAAATGTTATGCAAACTTTTGAAATGATGAGTTGTATAATCAGATATGTTTTTAAAAGACAAGTTGATCTGTGTTTGACAAATTGTCATTGTTCTTCTTTCTATTCATTGTTGGCTGTAATTCATACTTTGCACATAAAACCAACATAAAAAATATTATTGTATAAACTCAGTTTTATTTTCTCTAGCTGATAATTAGTCAACAATAATATGACTGACAGAAAATTAATCTTTTTCATTTTAATAATCATTTTAAGGCACTGTGTGTAAGATTTGATCATTTCATGCTAAAAAGCAAAATATTATGTCAACAGAATAACTTTAACTGTTAAGTCATTTATCAAGTAAAAGTCTCAATAGTTCCTGGTTTCAGATTCTCCACTGTGAAACACCACAGGCTCCAGAAAATTGTGATTGTATTGTATTTATGACAGTTTTTGAAACCGCTATTTCCCAACATAGGGTTCATGGCCTCCCCATTGAATTGCGAGATGATTAACAGAATAATAAAAGAGGAAAGCTGCTACAGAAAAAAAATGCATTCAGTAATTAGACGAGTTATTAAAGACACAGTGGGTCATTGTGTGTGTTTGGACCTTAGTCTGCAAAAACTTACATCTCCAGAGAATGTGGTGGCGTTCTAATTTATTCAGTTCTTCCTCCTCCTACTGATCTCACAACAGAGGTGAGGGAGATGAGAGTGGAGGCCAGCTGTCTTTTA
The DNA here is from genome assembly GCA_027495735.1 of Lutjanus campechanus. Taxonomy (NCBI): domain Eukaryota; kingdom Metazoa; phylum Chordata; class Actinopteri; order Lutjaniformes; family Lutjanidae; genus Lutjanus; species Lutjanus campechanus. Next base: position 25,597 of record JAJHUR010078811.1, read on the forward strand.
CAGCTTTGTGTCTCTCTGTATTCACCAGGCAATCCAATCATATCTGAACATTGTTCGGGGAAAATCGGCCTTTGTTGGAACTATTCACAACTCATGGACATACAGTGGGACTAGATGTTGCTAGTGCTTGAAAATGAAGGTACCTATGCAGGCTTTCCTTCATTTTAAGGTGCTATATTTAAGAATTTTACTTTAAAACGTTCAACAGTTAACTAAAATTATTGTCAGTGTGAAGAAATAAAACTTTATATTGTGTTGTGGTGATATCTTCTGAATTTAGCGTGCTAGCCAGCTAGCCCCGGCCCCTTCTGTCTTGTAATACGACTTTGTCCCTCAAGATGTGATAGTGAGCCACTGTAGCGTCGAGGCTGCCCTTAGTCCAACAGCATCAAGGTGGTTTTCTTGCCGGGTTTGGCTCTTAACACCCCGGAACTGATGCCTGATCTCACTCTTGCTCCTCTCCTGCTTCACTCCCGTCCCCACCTGAGCCTGTCGTGTTATTGTCATCTCCAGAGTCAGAGTCTTCGTGGGAGCAGCTGTAGTCAAAATGGCCTCCATCGGTCTCGGACACTGTGTTTGTACCCGTTCTGTTGTGTTCACTGGGAGGCTGCTGGGCCCGGCTCTGTTGCTCATTCATATTCTGGTGCCCATTCCGTCTCCCTGCCAGCATTCCCCGCTGGGCCTCCCATGGCCCCGGCCAGAAAACCTCCTCCTCCTGGTAGTCTAAAAACTCCTGTGCTGGTGATGTAAACACCAACACTCCTCTTGTGCTCCCAGTGAGGACAGAAGGTCATTTACAGGGTTGCATAACAAAATAAGAGTTGTAGTTCCTTCATAATAAACACAAAATACAACATATATACAGATAATTAATGAAATTCAGAATGGAATAGGAAAAAAAAACAAAAAACAAATAAATGTATATATACATACGCGTATACACCCAGGAAATGATTCTGTAGTGCGTCTTTTTTTATCTGCATCAGGTTGAATTTAAACAGCAGCAACGGCATGGTGATGATAATGTGACACCCTCACTTACAAAGTTCAACTTCTTGTCCATCAGCTGTGACTGTGTTTGAGCACAAAGCATCAGCGGTGTAAAAACACAGAGGCCGTCCTGGAGTCTCGTGTGTTGCATCTTGTCAGCTCGGAGTGCGATCCGCCCCTCAGGTGCAACGACGATCCAGGATGCTGTGAAGCAGTTCTCTCTGTGTGGGCACAGCAGTCTCTGGTTTCCCTTTGCTTCCGTTTCGCCCAGTTGTAGCATGGCTCTTATCTGCTCTCCTCCACTTCTCTACGTGTCCGAAAGATGCCAACTGCATTTGGTGACTGCTAATATGGTCGCTCGCCGCACGATTAACTTAGCAAACTATGGCTTTCTGTTGATATGCTGCCTCCTATTTGTTCGGAGTATAAATTCAACAGGTGGTCAGTCCTTACATATGTAGCACCTTCAAGGGTCCACAAATAGCAGCTAGTTGCAGCTCTTCTTTTTAGCTACTTTCTCTAAATGTTTGTTTGAAACCCTGCTGTTTTCTCACGTGTACATACACTCAGTTGGCACATGATTTCTGCCACACGCACACTAACACTTGCACACACTCAGTGCCCTCAGCTTGCTCTCTCTGGTTTTTGACTGACAGCTGATACTGTCTCTCGCTCTCTCTCTCTCTCTCTCTCTCCCCCTGAGACACCTGAGAAAGAGAGAGAGGGGAGGAGGCAGAGAGACACTCAACGTACATTCAAACCCCACTCGTCTGTCCCAAGGGGCCTCCCCGGGCACTCAGCAGGGGCTGTGCAAGAATCCCCACTCTCTCCTCCTCTTTCTAGTTCTCTGTCTCTTTCTCTCTGTGAGTCTCTGCCCCCTCTTACTCTCTCCATCTTTACCTGAACCTCTGCTGCTGCATCACCACCAGTCCGTTTACCTCCCTGTTTCACTGTGTCTTCTTATTTTTCTTCCATCTGCCTCTTTTTTACTCCCTGTCCTTACTACCAAGTTCTGTCTTTCTGATTCCTTCCACATGTCCAGCCTTCTCTTCATCTTCCTTCACCTGTCTTCCTTCTTCCTTGCTTTCCTTCTCTCTGCACCAATTTCCCCACCTCTTGCGCCATCTCCTTTTTTCTCCTTTTCTCCCCTCTCTTGCATTCTTTAACACTCGCTCTTTGTATCTGACCTCATTGTCGGGTCATCAGCGAAGAGCCAGAGAGAGATACAAGTGGAAGATGGAGCAGATAGCAGAGTGCAAGAAGCACCTCACAGCCAAACCTTCCGTCTGATAGGTCCGCGAGGAGCTGAAAGCCGCTCTGCGTCCGATTAATAATGAATGAATCAGATCAGTCGGTTTGACTCAGAGCCTCCACTCTCTGCTCCTCCTCCTCCTCCTCTTCCTCACCTGTAATGAGCAGGGAGGAGAGGAACGGGAATGTGAGCTGGGCCGCAGTGCACTCCGGAGGAGTCCCGAGAGGCAGTCAGAGTCTTCTCTTCCCATCCCATCAGCCTCGTGTCCACTCCCTCCCGCCACGCCTCATTCATATGTCATAAGGGCTGCGGCGCTCTTGCTTTGGAAATTAGTTTCGGCAGGTTTGTACAAGCAAAGGCCAAACGTTTGCAAAAACAGATCAAGAGAAGCAGGGTCTTTGGACTCCTCATGCTCAGGGCCCCCTTTACAGTATTGTCTGAAATATAATATGACTTGTAGAAAAGTCCTTATTTTTCCAGCTTGTTTTTTCGGTCCAATCTCTTTACCTGTTTAGAACAAAATGTTTGGAGGTGCAGCTTGCTGAAGAAATCTGCTCCTTTATTCAACAATCAGTTTCTAAATCCTCGTATTCCCTCAGCTCGTTCACTGCAGCTTTTGTTTTTATCCCTGAGTTTTTGTCACCACTGCTTCTTCTTTCCCTAGATTACATCTCAGACAGGCGGTATACCTCCACAAACTCACATTTAGCCTTTTTCTGTCTTAATATAGCCTCCTACAGGTAAATATCAGTACACACAGTGCAGTAGTAGTCACCAGTGTGTCCAGATTGCATATTTTTCTGTCAGAAAGGCACTGACAGTGTGTTGTAAAGCACTGGGACTAGGTGACCACTGTTGTTGCAAAGTCTAGCAGGGCCCTTTTGGTTTTTATTATTTATTTGTTTGACTCTTTTTCCACTATGAGCACCAACTGGAAGATGCATGCTCTCACATGACCTTTTCCATACACACATGCTGGCTTGATTTGACTCAGTGCATCAGCCCATCGAGTAGGGATTTGCAACTGGGCTACCTGCT
>JAJHUR010078813.1:0-12212 GCA_027495735.1 Lutjanus campechanus
TGAGCCTCCACTGAGTAGTACTTGGGTAAAAACTTTATTAACAAAACAGAAGGCAAAGCACAGCTCAAGCTCACTTCCACAGCACAGCAGCCTACATTACCCTTCTGTCAATCGCTAAAAGTGCCACAAGAATATTATAACATCCATCATTGTTACAGTTAAATATTAAAATAACACAGCCACTCGGATATACTGCATAATACATAATATTTACTTTATAGACCTTTGCGACATTAACAGCATCTACAGGAGGAGGGCGGCCTCGGTCATGCTCATTCTCTTGCATTGTAGCGCCATCTAGTGCCTTCTGAGCACAGTTACAGCAGTAGTAGTACAATCAGAAACACAGTAGCCCAGAGGGGGGGATTAAACAGCCACTTTGTACCGTTTACAGTATGTAATACTTCGAAACAATCTGCACCTTAAGAGCTTTGAAATCAGGTTTGAGGGATGGAGAAGTGTAAGATAACAAGGCAATGGGGTTATATGGTCATTTTTAAAGGGGGAATACCACCCATTTTAGGAATGCTAGTACAATTTTCCTTTGCATGTCAGTTAGTTCTTCCAAACATGCGTCACTCTTACTTAAATCCAGCAGCTAATGGACAGGACTTTTAAAGGACAATCAAAGGTTTATTTCTGATTTCTGGCTTCAGGAATGTTCATAAGGATCAACCACACTCACCTGGGGTGCAGAATTCATGTGATTTTCATGTGATTTTGTGTGTTTTAACCCAAAAAAATGTATACTTCACATCAGCTCATCATTTTGCAAACCAAACTGCTGTTTTAAATCAATTTTAAGTGGATTGTATTTCTTAATTTTCAAGCATAAATTGGTTTCCATGCATCCAGTATGACAGAATAATCTACAAGAAATATTTTAGTTGAGTATAAAATTACAAAGAACATCAATTCTGCATTATATTCTGCTGTTCTAGTGCAGACTGACTTGAAAGGTATGTACTGCATTAAAGGAATAGTTAGAAGTGGTGTTGTATAAGGTACTTATCCACCGTCAGGTCGTTACCTACAATAGATGGCGGTCGACGCCTCCAGCTAGGAGTGCGAGGGGGGCACCAGCAGAGAAGCTGTGCCATGTACCGCTGTGGACGGGATCAGCAACAAAAGGTATTTTAACCAACTATGAAAGATTCACCTTTAAAAAAAAGTGAATTTAAGTGTTCGTTATATTTAGAATATTTTCACCACTTTCCTTTGCCATCAGACAGCTTTTTCTGACGGAAAACTAACATTACAGAACTCAAACATCAATTTCTACAAATCAACCAAACTTCATAAACGAAATCAGTAATTTTACTTCAGAGAACACAGGAGTTGCTGGTCTGCTGCCGCCTCAATCTCTTAGTTTATTTTTGTTACTGTGTGACTTTGGTGAATCTGAACTATCGTTTTGAAAGATTGAAGTCACACAAAAACAGAAACAAACTAAAAGATCAAGGCAGCAGTAGACCAGCAACTTCAATACTCTGTGAGGTAAAATAACTGATTTCACCAATGGAGTTTGGTTGGTATGGAGAGAGCAATATTAAGATTATATACCAGTGGTTTTCCTTTGAAAAAGGTTGTATGACAACAAAATAAAGCAGTGAAAACATTTTAAATACAGTATACATTTAAACTGATACAGCTTGTTTTAGCTGGACCTTTTTTAAAAGGTTAAAATACCTTTTTTTTTTTTTTGCTGACCCACCCAAATTGCTTAGCTTCCATGCTGCTGCTTCTCCAAACTGTAATACACTGACTATCGATAAGTACCTCATAAAACCCCACTTCAAATAATACGAACTATCCCTTTAACTTAACCTGAAGAAAGTTTCAAGAGTCTGCTAAGTGATTTTCATACTTTATGGGACTGAATGGAAACCAATAGCTGTTTGAAATGGCAGGAAACATCTCTAATATTAAACCCCAAAATATAAATATAACCCTTATTGTGTAACATGCATTAAAAAATGGTCAACAAAACTGTAAATCATACATGATTTGTAATTTCAGAGCTAAAACCTGTCCTTTAAAATAGGTGGAATTCCCATTAAAGGTGGTTATAAGATAAATACAGTTTAGGCACAGTTAGTACTAATGCTACAATCAGGTTTAATGTGTGGTCACCAGCAGCTGCTGACAGCTGTGTCGGTGTTGCAGTAGTCGATTATTATTTTGGGAACAGTTAAGATTCACTTCCTGCATGGCAACAAGTCATTTTCTCTACATTCTATTACAAACAGCAGGACACTAAATAATATGTCATTTATTACAATGGTACTCGTCGTTTCATCTGACGTGACATCTGTGGGTTGGTCGAGTTGTGTTTGTGGGCGTTTTTTTTTTTTTTTTAATTTTCCAGTAGGCACAGAAGAGATGCTGCCCCCTGGTGGTAGGAGGATAAAACAGTGAAAAGGTGACGGGGGGGGTTCAGAGAGGTTGCTGGTCCCCGACTGCAGGGATTGGAGACGTGGATGGACGGCGTTGCCTAGGCAGCAACCCACTGCAGGATGCTGGTGTCTTTCCCACCGGTGGAGATCAGGTGACTGTCGTCGTGCAGGAAGGCAACGTTGGTCACGTGACTGCTGTGGCCACCGTACTCGTGGCTTGGAGCCTGTGAGTGTGAGCGAGGCAGAGGGAGGAAGTGAAATAGTGAGATGCAACAACATGGTCAGTTTGTTTCATTTAGGAAAATGCTTCATAAAACAGTTGTTTAAAACCTCTTTCCATTCCTGTAAAATTAGCCTAACATGCCTAACCCGAGGTGAACTGACAGCTGTTCTTCCACTGTTTGGAGCACATGCATGGTTTTGATCTCTTTTGAAAGGTCAGACTCTGAAGTTTTTTCCCCAGCAGTCAGAATCACTGTAAGCACCACTGGCACTGAATAATAGAAGTTTGAACACAAGCGGAAGGTTTATATTTCCACTGAGGACTTTTTTGGAAAGAGATGCCTCTAGATGACCTTTAGCTGGGACTTGTTAGCTGGAAAACAAAATGGGACCACAGCTTATAGCCGTACCAAGTTCAAATGTAATATCACATATCACGTTTGAACCTGGTATCATAACAATACCAAAGAAAACAGATATTTATACGTTTTTCTAAAGGTATGTCCAGGCTTTTTCTAAAGGCTGGACATACTGGCCATTTGTAGACCCTGTTCTAGTTTCATATTACATATAAAAACTGCCTTTGGTCATTTTTAGAATTTCACTGGCTATACAAAGTGCCAGTCATCAGCACAATCTGTTCCAACTGGCTCTGTCTTCACACTGACTCTCATTGGCTGTTGTGGGCTGTGAACAGGACGTGGAAGCTTGCACTGGCTCAAGTGAGACGTCAATCAAAAGGCCTCACTGCAGTGGCCATCTTGAGATCAAGATGTTGCTTCTAAGTGGAGCATTACAACTTCTGCCGGCTGGTTTGTGCAGTCCGTGGGTTTTTAACTGATGGAAATCGAGTTTTGGACTTTGGATTTCTTTGGATGAGTTTTCAGTGGTGAGTTGCCTCAGTTTTGTAATTGTCTCTTTGTTTGTTTGTTTGTGCTGTTGACTGTACCTGCTGTTGTGATTGTATCTTGAAATGGTTGGCATCAGTCAAAACACAAGAATCTCAGCTTTCTAACAATATGTTGAATGAGTATACACGTTTACACAGTAGTTACGTGCTTTGTCGAATATATTAAGTGTCAGAGTGGGTATTTATCGATGGAAATAGTGTGTTTAGGACTAAATTTGTTACAGGATTGGATTGACAGGACCGCTTTTGTTAGAATATTATTGATTAGTGAATTACTATCAGTTCTCTGTGGTGAGTTGCCACAGTTGTATAAATGTTTGTTTGCTTGTTGGTGGCATAGATTGTAGCTGAAATGGTTGGCATTGATCGAAACACAAGAATCTCAGCTTTCTAATGATATGTCAAGAGTACATTTGTTTACATAGTAGTTCCGTTATTTGTAGGGGGGATTAACACCCTTTCTGTCATTTCAAATAATTACAAACACGCTGTAACCCTGTCTGTAACTGTGTTTCAATCTTTTTGGCTTATGATGATGAGCAAGTAGAGTGACAACATTTCATGAACCTTCAGATTTATCTTAAGAGAAACCTTGGATGGCCTGAACTTCAAGGCCGAGCATCACTGACAGTAATCATGAACTTCAGGAGAACAGATGTATAATCTCAGTTTCTGCATCAGTGTCAGTTGTTCATCGAGCACAACTGTGACTCGCTGCTGGGTTTAGTCACACAAATGTGTGTAAAACCAGTTTGATTCCAAGAGCGTTTAAAACAAAATCAACTTGTTGTAACTATTTACAGCTTGTGAGTCTCTGTGCTAATGGCAGCCAGCTTGTCTGAACGGATAATTAAGTTTACAGCTCCAGTTTAAATGGCTGTGGCTGAAAACTTGAACTTGTTAAAAAACGCCTAAACGTGTTTGCGAGCACTAAATAAACACCTGGTAGAAATTGTGCACGTTATAGGTCTGGTGGTGATCCCACAAAGAAAGCCTTGTGGCTGAGCATTTTGTTATTTCTGCTGAGCTTTCATAGGGTTTCAGAGTGTTCATTAACACTTAATGACAACGTTGGCAGAGAAAAACGGTGTGGCTGCTCGGCGCTGGAAGTGGAAAAGGTCAACGTCTACGCTGAGCAGAGCAGATTACAAGAACAGCGGAGGACTGAACTGTAGGTTAACTTGAAATGATATATACGTCAGTGAAAAAGCAGCACAGACACTGATGCTGACGTGCTGTGTGTAACTGAACTTGACTGACCCTTGGTTGAGAGCAGGGGAAGGAGAACAAGTGCACTTTGCCAAAGTCATCGGCAGAGGCCAGCAGGGAGCCGTCATGTGACCTGCACACGGCGTTGATGTCTGTGCCGTCTGCTCCATCTGGCCAAATTCCTGAGAAACAGAGAGAGGGAGAGAGAAGGAGAGAGTTCGTGAAAGGGTGAGAATCAAGTCAAACATTAAGATTAACTTCATGTTCTGTTTAAAAATGCTGTTGTCATTTGATCAAAGGTCAGTCTGGATATTTCTCCACCAACAGAACTGATAAAAAAAACTGTTTTTCAAATAGCTGTGGGTGGAGGCTCCATCCAGAGAAACCTGCACCAGGTTGCATAAAGCACCTTAAGTTTGTCCCTTAAGCAACATATTTCCCAGAGCTAAAGGGTTCACTTAGGAGCGTTAAATAAAGCCTCCTATGTTGTCTCCTTGCCAAAGTGTTCAGGCATAATATAGCACTGCGCTTCACTCACATCAACATTCTTTACATGACAGCATCGTCAGTGTCAGCTAGCTCTTTCAAAATGGCAAAAAAGACTAAGGAAGACAAAGTGGACAGATAACGATTTGAGTTTTATCCTCCTCAAAGAATATGGAAAGCACAAACACATAATCCAAGCTAAATTTAACACAGCAGCCATAACAAATACGCACAATTAGAAGATGTTGCAAGAAGCAACTGACAAACTGCAAATGAAGTGATGGAGAAATGAAAACAATACTGTGACAGCGAGAAAGGAGACGAACTTTGACTGGAGTTTAGAAAAACTGAGTTTCAAAAAAACAATTTAACTAACATTAATATGAGACAGACTTATGTTCTTTGGGTAGCTACTGTCTAGTGCTTCTAGTGCTAACGTCAAATCTGCACATCGCTCATAGTGTCCAGTGGGTTTTTGCTGTCCTGAAAAATGTGTGTTAGTATTTCCTCCTCCTCATACACCATCACAAATTCACCCATTGTTTTACATTCCATAAATTATCTCACTTTTAAGGGACTGTCACGGCCCCCGTCACAGTAGAAAATGGTCGCTAAGGACTTTCTAGCAACACAGAAGGAAATACTTAAGTAGCTAAGAACAAAAACATGTAGAGATCACAGGATTTTCCCTTACATCATCCTAAGGAGATCCTTAAGGTGATTTTTTTTTATTTTCATTATTTCCTACAGCATCCTTTGATGAAAATTTAAGAGAAAGCAAAATTAAGTGGTTTTATGCAACCTGGCACAAGACGTTTGCAGGTTGGTAATCATTACAGAATATAACTGCCAGTTGCTCTGAGCACCACCCAATTAACCCTAAAATGCAGAGTATATAAAACTGCACGAGTCTGATAATTAAGCTGTTGTTGCTCCTGGAGAAGTCAGTTTGTTGATCTCAGCTGTGCTCACGGGCTTTAGATGATCAAATCACAGACGGATTAAAAAAAAAAAAAAAAGTCACCTACCAAAGGTGTTGAAGCCCAGAGTGCAGGTGGAAGTGGCCCACTCCAGGTTGCGCACCGTGTCCATGTTGGTCACATGTTTACCACTGGATGCCTCCCCTGGGAAAAAAAAGCAAAAACAAAACAATCATCATGTTCTCTGATGTGTGCAACAAGTCAAACTGACACTCTAACATCTAGTCTTGAAACATGGGTGACTTCAGTTTACATATTTACGAAGAAAAGAGGGAGGACGTACAGAAGAGGATCTCGTAGTCTCCTGAGTTGGTGACGAGGTACTGGCTGTCTGTCGACCAGTCCAGATGGGTGACGAAGCTGGAGTGGCCCTGAGGGGGGAAAAAGAAGAGTTTGTGTTGCGTCAACAGGGACCACAAGGGTGAGTCAGTCTGTTTTAGTTTTTGTTAAAACTGTGAATTTGGAACAGGAGGTCGGATTTCCTTGTTATTAATCTGATTCTGGAGGGAAACTTTTCAGTAAATAAATAAAAAATAAATAAATAAAGTTTTTTATTTGTCGATTTCAGTTATGTAACAGAGTTGTACATAAAGAGCCCCCCAAGTGTGCTGCTACTGCTTCAAACAGATAAATATATTAGATTTTGTGAAAGACGGTGGTTATTTGAGGGATGTGTTCTTACAGTGCATTTCCCCACACGGCTGTACTTTCGTCCGTTCTCCGTCACAGCATAGATGTAAACAAAGTTGTCGTGGGAAGCGACAGCCAGGAAGTTCCCGTCTGAAGACACACAGAAGCCAGAGTTAACAGTGTTGTTGTCGGAGTTAATGCAGCACTGAAATGCGACAGTTTCTGATGTTCCACCGGCTGCCGCCTCGCTGCGTCTGCCGTCTGTCTTTTACCTGGAGAGTACTTGACGTTGGAGATGATCTCATTGCCGTCTGTGTGCATAGAAACAAGATCCCGAGTGTCAGTGTCCAGCACCAACCACCTGCAATACAAACACACACGTCAGAAGTGAAGGAAGAAATGTCTGAGTCACAAGTTCACGGAAGACAAGAAGATGTTTTTAAGTTGATTGTTTTGTCTTTGGGGGAAATTTTAGTCTCATAGAAGCAGAGATTTGTAAGCAAAAGAAAAATGAATAATAATAAAGTAAAGAAAAGATGAGAAATACAATAATTAAGAATAAAAATACTAACAACACCAATTAAAGTGTAGTTCAACAAACAGTCCAAATATATTTACACTTTATAAAAGTAAAAATGCAGTAAATCACAGTTGAGAAGATGGAAACAGCGAATGTTTGTCATGTTTGTTTAATAAATGATGACTCGGTTATTGTTGACCATTAATTTTCTGGTGATCAACAACTAAATTAATTAACTGAATTGATTTCTGATCTGATGGTTTTTTTTAACAACAAATTTATTTGCAAAAGTGTATAAAAATAATAAGAATTGTCATCAGAGTAGTTGCCATGGCTACATAGATTGACAATACTATCATATGTTCAAAATTCAGTAATCCATCTTAACAATTAACAATTATTTTCATTATCGATGAATCCGTCGATCACTTTCTCGATTAGTTGTTTGGTCCATAAGATGTCAGAAAATTGCGAAAAATCTTGTGGTTTGTTTCCCAAAGTCCTCAAAAAGTTTACTGTCATAGAGAAGTAAAGAACCCAGAGAATATTCACACGTAGCTAAGATAATTTGGACATTTTATTCTTTGAAAAATGACTCAATATGATTAATCGATTGTCAAAATAGTTGGTGATTAATTTAGTAGCCGACAACTAACAGATCACTGGACTAGTCGTTGCAGCTCAGCCTGGTTGCTGCTCTCAGAAACTGATTAGTTGTCTTCATGTATAATAGTCGTTCATCCTGTTCTGAGTGTTATTGTTTAGTTTCTGAGGCTGACCTTCCAGTCATGGTCCCCACAGCCAGAACAGCCCCGCTGGGATGGAAACCAGCCGACCTCCCTGGATCCTGGAACACAGGACGGAGCAGACGAGATGAGAAATTAGTTTATTTAATTTATGACTCATATTACTGAAGATAGAATTCCTTCTTATCAGGCCAATGCTTTAAGATGAGTCACCTCGATGGTCTTGCTCCAGAGGGGCTGATGGGAGTTGGTGTCCCAGAGGTGAACCTGTCTGTCCTGGGAGCAGGTGACAAACTGCTCCATGGAGGGATGGATGTCCAGACCCCACAGCTCATCTGTGTGACCCTGAAACACACCTCATATTTAACACACCTGAGACCGACGTGTGCACGAGTTAAAACGTTTGTTAAGCGCCTTCTACTACAAAATGATGCGCTCTTTTTAAACCAAAGTGTGTACCTGTACAATCGGAGTTAACGTATCGGGGAAGGCGGCTCTGATGATGGCGTTCTTGGTGGTTCCTACAAAGAGCTCTCCAGGTTTACCTTCAGCCAGAGCCCGGACAGGACCGAACGACTCGCCCACCTGAAAACAGACAGTGCAGGCTGAAAGTAAGCTCACATGTTCCTGTTAAAGCACAAATATATATAACAAATATATCAGCTATCAGTGATTGGACATTGCTAGTTTATTTTTTAGGGTGATTCTTGTCATTTTATTTAACTAATGTAATGTTCTGTACAAGTGACAGCCAGACTATTTTCCCATCTAACATGGTAAATTATGGATTTATTTGGACCAAAGAGCTGGTGATTGTTATAAGAGTGTAGAGACTGACCAAGACAGTTTTGGTGAGTTTTATTTTGTTTCCGTCTGTTAAGTTTAAAATAAGGTTTGTTTTATAGCATTAAAAAGGCAATTTAAGTTAATCTTAGTCCAGTACAGGAGACACTTGAATTCAGAAGGTGATCGGTTGTATTTCTGTTTAATAAGGAAAGCAGGTGTGACAGTATTTCCTTTCTTGACATTTTGTGTGTTTATTTTGTTTATTGGACGTAGCAAATGTGACATAGTGAACCTGCGGTTTGCACGCATCTCCCAGCTGGTTGGAAAATGTTTAAATATCGGCCAACCCTATCTCACACGCTTTCAAGATACAGCTCAAAGAAAATAAGACCAGGCTGCCCATGAACAAAGCTTCATGATAATATCAAAAATAGGGATGTTAATGATTAATCATTAATCGCCAGTAAAAATGTATGACTCGATAATCAATTGTTGGTCTAGAAGTGACAGTAATTGTGCCTAAGTTGATGTTTTTGTGTCTGGTGAAGCCATTTCTTGAGTAAGGAAAAAAAAAGAAGTGTGTTTTGTGTCTTATTAATTATGTATTATTTTACTTTATTATATTATTATCAATTATTGAATGATTAATCAATTGTTAGCATTTTCAACTATCAGTTAAGGAAAATGCACAAAATTTTCAACCCTAATCGAGAAAGAAATGCCGTTATGTGTTGCAATGCCTCCCTTTTAAAGGCCCAAACTGTTTTTTTTAAAATACCAAATCAGCTGTAATTATATTTAAATTTATAAGGACTTTAAATCATAATAAACATTTTGTTTGCATGTTTAATTTATCATAACTTAAACTGTGTCAGACAGCAATAATTAATTTTAGTTTCAAAGGTCAAATGTAAAGCCAGTTATTCACTGTATGTGTCTCAGTTATTAACAGTCCCATTGGGACAGAAACACCACCTCCACCTTTCCACTTTTATTTTTGTTGTATATTTATGTGTCTCCTCCTCCAGGGATCAAGAGGAGAGAAAAAACAAATTATGGCTTTAGTGTACACAGGACACTTCGCCTCTCTCACCTCCATCTCAGACTGTTTCCTGTAGTCGTGGCCCCACAGCACCACCTTGCGGTCTTTTCCTCCTCCAGACACCATGGTGCCGTCCTTCAGGACACAAACAGAGAAAATCCCGCCCTCGTGGGCCCCCGACACCTGCTGGCTGATCCGGTTACCACCTGTCGGCCAGAACACAAATAGAGGACACCCTGTTTCTGATGGATCCTTTTATATTTTCAGGCTTTTTAATAATTGGGAAAAAGAAATTGTGCAACTACACATTAGCATCTTTTATTTTCCTGAAACTTTACAGGTTTGCTTTTCAGGCATCCAATCAAGTTTTTACATGAACAGGAAATGCTGGATTAACTTTTTCATACTTTAGTGAGAAACCAGCCTTTCGGTGTTTGGAGATTTAAACTTCAAATATCTTGAACAAAAGGTTGAGATTTTTGTGATTAATTTAGATTTTACCTTTGGCCCAGACGTAGATGTTTCCACTGGAGTCTCCTGTGATGGCGTCTCCATTCTCAGCAAACGTCACGCACAACACGTACTTTGGCTTGTCATGTTTCTACAGAGAGAGACAGAAGGTAGGATTTATTGCAGAGCTGTTGTATTAGACTACATTTTTGATAGCTGTGGGTTAATAAGCCTGACTTGAATTTGGAGGGCAGTATGACACATTTCTGAAGCAGCTGTTATTGCGGCTGTACCTCAAACAGTCCCTGTCTCTTGGTGAGTGTGTTCCCCTCCATGGTCCAGAAGTTGATGTGGGATTTTCCACAGGTGACGATCAGGTTTGCATCCATGGGATGAAACACAGCAGCCAGGACAGAGTCATTGGAGCACTGCAGAGACAGGAGGCACGAGGATGTAAACATGTTTCTCCATCAGATTCATTTAGAATTTGTAATACTGCAACCTCTTTATCCGTGTCAGTGATCCACGCTGATTAAATTTTAGAAGCAGGAGATAACGACACAGCTGTTTAAAGTGGATCAGGGTCAGTTGGTGAGGGTACCTTGACTTCAGCCAGTTGCTTCTCCTTCTGCCAGTTCCAGACTGACAGGATGTGATCGTTGGCATCGTCCACAGCGCAGAGGAAGGTGCCGCCGTTCTGACAGACAAAAAAAAAAGGAGTTAGATCTTCATCAAGCCAAAAGACAGTTGCATGACCTCTGCAGGAAATAGATATAGAAACAGATACTGCGTTCGTGACTTGACATGCGTCTGCCCGTCCGCCATATTGGTGAAGTCAAGAAATACAATGTGCATAAAGAGATACAGATTTTTTTTTAAAAATGACCGTAACTCACTTGATTCTGAAGCAATTTTCATGAAATTTGTTTCGTCATAAACGTAAGAAATTGAACGTGATAGTGGTTTATTGTTGAAGTTAAATTCAGTCACTGGGGATGATCAAGTCAGCTCTGTGCCAAAACCTTAACTTAATGAACAGCAACATCTTCCACTGGGACATGCAGGATCCAACAGTTTTAACAGGCTCTTCTCAAAAAATGTAGATTTCTGCATATGTTATATTTTTTAATAAAATTGCCTGGTTGCCTCTTATGGTGTTAATAATTTAGTCGATTCATTAATAAAATAAATGAGACTATTTTTGTTCCCCAGACTCCAATTCAGAGAACAACATCTACACAGTTAATCTGCCCAAAGACACATATAACACACAAACACTTTTGCAATTTCACAAATATTGTAACACCAATGAGCTTTCTAAATTTCTATATCACTGGGTGAAAACTGCTTACCGACTTGGAGAAAGCCACACAGGTGACGGCTCTGTCGAACACTCCCATCCCGAGCACGTGGAGCGTGTTGAGACTCACAGAGTCCCAAACACGAACATGAGGAGCCAGCAGCTGAACGGACACGTGACACAGAAAGAAAACTGTGTTAGACAAACTCCTTTGATTCGCAGAAACAAAAAAAGTGAGATTACATAAAAGAGGGAGTGATGAAAAATCGAGTTGTTGTGGCATTTTTCCTGTTTGTTATGAGCCGTTCTAGCCTTTTTAATTCCTCCATCAATAGTAAACTCCATCAGTACGCAGCAGTGAGTAAAACAGTGAAACTCTGTAGGAGGATGGCAGCGTGGTTTTCACAGTACCTTTCCATCTTTAGAGTTTCCAGCCACTTGCCCCGTTGCTATGGTAACCATGTCGGGATGCACACTCAGGCTAAGGAAGGGAAAATATAAATTATTACTTCATTTGAATTTTTTTTTTTTTTTT
>JAJHUR010078813.1:13690-30425 GCA_027495735.1 Lutjanus campechanus
AACATTGTCCACTTTTACCAGCATTTGGCTGATTTTGTGCTCTGGCTTAGTAGCAATAGTGTCTTTTGGAATCAGGGAAGAAAAACTAATATTTTGTAAAGTAACACAGTCACTGTCTTGTTAAAAAGTAGAATCACAAGATATGAAGAGTCACTCCTCTGTTTAAATGTCTCCACATCCTGCTGTCAGCTCGACTCTGACTGCTTTCTTTGCACTGTGTATTTTTCTCCATGTGTACTGCACACACACAGTACCAGAGTAGTTTATTTTCAGCACAGCCTTTAATCAAAGAGGATATGTTGACATGCACACAGGAACCAGGGTAAACACGGCAACACAGGAAATCGGACGTTATTTTAACCCTGACCTCATATTAAATATCAAACACTCTTGTTTTCTCACCATTTGACATCGTCGTTGTGGCCCAGGTAGTGTCTCTGCTGCTGCTCCTCGGTGTTGTACAGAACCACCACGGAGGCGTTGAAGTAGACGATCTCTCCTGTGGGCAGCAGGTAGAGGTTGGAGCGGCAGTCGCGTCCTCGGTAGCCGTACCTGATCAAGGCTGAAGTTAGGGAACAAAGATGGTTGAAGCCGGACAGCACCGAAGCGTACGCTGCCTTTCAGAGCTGCGTCTCCCAGAATATAAAGGTTACGAAGAACTGATCATACATGTATGATGGTGAAATTAAAGTGTGTACAACCCAAAGTTTATATTGGAGCACAACTTATATATCAGTTTGTAGATTTATCATCCAATATTAGATTTCAGAGATATTCTGATGAGAGATATTCAGTTTTAGTCATATTTTAATCAGTTTGAATTGTTTTAGTCAACCAAATATCATATGAATTTAGTTAACTGGACTCTACAGTAGATTAGATGTTTCTTTAGATCATCCAAACTCATACTCCTCGGAGAAAACATCTATTAAGCTGTTATTAACATTAAGTATACTGCACTTCTTCAGATGTGCATTCTTCTTTTAGTTATTTCAATTCGATCAAATGTTTATATATTATGTATTATAGATCTGTCCTGCACAACGCCCATGGATTATTCCGTGAATAGTTCCAAAACAGAAAAACAATGATTTTACCAACAAGTAATTTCCACTTAAACAATTACACCAGAAACTCCAGGCACTTGGTTTTTATTCAGGAGCGTTATGGTCACTGTGAAGACAGTTCTTATTCGCTGAAAAGTATCAAGAGATTTCAGCATAGTTTTTGTCATAAATTACTTTTTATTTCATCATCGTCTTGTTTTCTATTTGTTAACTAAATTTCTTTTTACAGCACATATAGCAGAAAAAGATGCTTTGGGTAATTTAGAAACTATTTCATCACTAACTAAACTAGTTAGTCCAGCAGAGCATGCTCCTGCTCCGACTCCATGGCTTACAGTATTCTCAGCCCTGTCTGCAGCACATGAGTCACAATATCACAGCTGTGCAGACGGTGGTGAGAAGTCAAGCTGTGTCTTCCAGTTGGTCACTACTTTGTGAGATACACGGCTGGATAGCTGATAAACAATGACCCCATCATTTGTGCTTTTAAATATAACTCTAATACATCTGTTTGCTATATTTGCAAGATAGTTAGCCAGTTTTTGTTGGTCAGTAAAGTCAGTATCAGCCAAAATATATATCTTTATCTCTCTAATATTGGCATCTGCTCCTAAAATCCTGGTAGTAGATTTTATGTTTACTACCAAACAAAAGTTAAAGGTCCAGTGTGTAAGATTTACAGGGATTTATTGGTAGAATATGACAAGATGTTTGCAATCTGCAAGCTAGATGGAACTAAATGCTACATGCTGATTCTTAGGTTTCTATCTATCTGTCCATCTATTCCAGAGGTTTCAAAGTCTGTCACAACAAACTGTTTATCATTTGGGGGGCTCATGCTCTAACTTTTGGAACTACAGTTCCCATAATTTGGGGGCTTTGAAGGATGTAAACAGGAAGTATAATGTTGAATTATAATTTGATTTCTCTGAGAAAAGAAAACTACTTACTGCTGACTTACTGATACTGATTTGCCTGGAAAGTGTAAATGACACTGACTCTAATTACATGTAATCATGTCTGTGTTGCTATGACTCAGTTACAGAGTTCGGTTTATGAGTCAGATTCACCTCACACAGTATTTTTGTCTCCCGTCTGTCCCTCTGCACCGCTCACTTTGAAAACCTTACGACAGTTAATAATTCATTCATCCACTCCGAGTCTGAAGGATACACCCACTGCAGTTTGAGCTTGCGGTCGGGCAGCGCCACCTTCTGGTCGAGGCTGTAGCTCTCCCTCTGCTGATCGGGGATGTGCATGGTGACAGGACGACCTCGGAGGAACATCCTCACGTAGCCGTCCTCTGGGAGAGAGAGAGAGGGAAGGAAAACAGAGATGGAAGGTTAAGTGGAGAGAAAGGAACAAAAGTCAAGCTGCAGACATGAGTAGGAAGAGACAGAACGAGGAGGTGATGAGACACACGTCTCTTTTTAGAAAATAACAGCACAGCGTTTATCGATTTTTGTTCAGTTCTGACTGAGATTTTTGTTCACACAACTTTACTAAATCAGAACAGCCGGGGAGAGAATTATCACTTCTTGACATTGAAAAATGAAAATTAATTTTCTGTCCACCGGCCAAGTGGCTGATGAATGTTCAAATTTTACAAGCCACTCTACGAGCCAGCAAATCTACGAGCCACCTGCATATTTTGCCAGCGTTTGTTTTGTGCTGATCATTTTGTTCAAACTTACTTTACTGACTAAAGTCAAAGAGACACTGTGTCATCTTGAACTTCACTGGTTATGTTTCCTTTCATTTCAAAACCTCACATCATGAGAACAGTTTGTTCCCATCTGCAGCTGGATTTATTACTCAGACCCAAAACCCTCCACTGATGATGACTCTTACACCTCCACCCTCTACAAGTTATATTAAAGTCTACACACCTGAATCAGTGTGTTACAATAACGCACATCTCTCAGTCTCCGTCTTGCACATGCCTGCAAAACTGTATAGCTGTTTCATTTAAATAATGGCCATTTTGTACAAATTGCTCCTCATTATTTTTGCAGTTTTATTATTTTGTTATTGTCTTTTTTTTTTTCTATCTAAGTTTCTTGACTCCTTGATCTTTATTTAGATCAATCTGCATCTCTGCAGCACTACAGTATTTTATTATGATGCTGTTTTGTCACATATTTTTCCTTTATCAAAAAATGTCCACCTTGTGCAGTTTGGATGTTGCACTTGGCCATATTGTGATTTCAAAATATTTCATTTAACTGTACAGCCCTTGAGAAAACCTTTGCAATAAAGCCTGAATCTGATTCTAATATCTGTGCTTCTCTTCTGGAAAATTGCTCGTTAGCGTTCCCCAGTGAATAAAGAGAACACAGAGGAAACCTTTTGTCTTCGTTAGTTGTGATGGTCGGACAGAAAATGGGTCTGCAAAGCCACTCCGATACTTTAGAAAAAAACAAACATAGCCTCAGTTTGTTGTTGTTGTTGTTCTTCAGTTCCTCGTTCCTTTAACCGCAGACTTAGAAGCTTTAGAAGTCGGCACTCTTTAGCTCTTCATTAATTCTAATGGATGTTCAGTATTTCTGAAGAGGAATATTTAAAGGTTCAAAATGACTAACAAAAATCCTTCAAAGAAGGCTAATTAAGTGCCACACACGAGTGGCTGCTCATCCTCTTTACAGCGAATTAAAGTGTAACATTAATGTGAGGGTAAGACATAATAACTGATGCACTCTCACACACACTCAAATTAAATCTAGAGTGGGGTTAAAAAAAAGAGCTCTTCTTACCTGCATTGAGGGTGCATTCTTTGGATTTGCTGCAACAGAAAGAAGGAAAATGAATTAAATGTCCCCTGTGAGGATTGTTATGCAGCATCAGATGTTTTAGTCTGATGAATTAGTCATTAGGGAACAAATGTTAATGTAAAAAAGTTGTTACAACATGTTCATCACACACAGTATATGTGTAATAGTGTTTTCCACAGCTCCTGAGGCTTTGTTCCATAACACCAGGCGTTCCTAAAAGATCCTGAATTATTTATTCTTTGCTCCGTACGGCTGCGCTCTCACTGTTCAGTTTCATATTAACTGGACAACAGGGATGTCTGTGGAGGAGCTGCAGAGCTCACAGTCAGCAAAAAAACACACACAGGCAACACATCATATAATCAAGACATGGGAGGCAGCTTTTATCCTCCTGCAGTTCCTTGTTTGAGATAATGGACTCTGGGGGGGAGGGATTAAGGTCCCTGCTGCCTGGAACTGTTGTTTTTCATGCACATATTAACTGTGCACATATTAACTATCTTAACTGTTTAGTAACAATGGTAAATTACCTTTCCAAATCTTAAATAAACTTTCCTAAATTTAGGTTAATCATGAAGCTGTCCTAATTCTCCACTCTTTCCTTTTCCACCAGTAGTAGCAGCTAACTTACTAACTAGCTAACAGTTGTAGCTAAGAGTAGCTAACGGCAGTCTTGTTTAATCCATATGTGGTTGCTCTCTCTTTTATGGATGCTGTGTCTGCTATCTCAGCTCACTCTCTTTCTTTAACCTCCCAAGTTAGCTTTGTTGTAAATTTTCCAAAAAGGACATCTTTGAATTTCTCTACAGATGTTATCAAAACCTCCAAATCCAAAGCCAAAAAAATTACACACAAACAAATGATTACAAAGTTGTTCAGCGTGAGATGAGAAAAACAGTGTTGGTTGCTAGGTAACAGACGTTGATAAGTGCTGTCGGATTGACTATTTAAACATTTCTAACATGAATTGGATGACGTAAGACAAGAGAGGATTCCTAAAGTTAGTCAGGATTTGCTTCCGTAAAACCAAATTGGAAAAAATCCTATTTTAGACTCTTCCTGTTTTAGAGGTAGACTTAGTAGGATTTGTCCGAGCTGTTCATAAACGCACCAGAACTACAGTTGATTGACAGTTGATCTGCAGATATAAACATCACCACACACTTCTCATGAGTCATAAGTGATGATTGAGAGGCGATTATGTTTATGAGTCTATACATTGTTTTTTAATTCTAGGAAAATATTGCAGATTATGCCTTTAATGTAAAAACATAAGATTTCTGGTTTTCGTAATACTCCCCCAGGTTTATAGTCATGTTTGTGGGATTTTGATTAATTTCACTTACATTACATTACATTAATAAACTCATCCCTCATCGGGCAAATACACAAGTGCAACAGTTCTGCATTTTAGTATCCGAAACCCTTTCCTGCAATAAATTAAAACTTAACAGCCTTTGTTTTTTTATTTCTGTTGAAATCGTGTCAACATTGTGCATAATCCTACATGCATTTCCTCCTCCTCCTCCTCCTCCTCCTGGTCCAAAAATAAAACCGTTATGTGAAGTCTGTTGTGTGCACTTCACAGTGTGTGATGATTCATACGTAATGATCAGATTGTGGGAAGACTGAGGGGGTCAACAGGGACCTGCGGCTAATTTTTGCGCACTCCCACAGCAATCTAACGCCACCCTGGGCATACGTATTTGTTATTGGACAAGTTAAAAACAAACTCCGAAAATGAACACAGTATCGACTCTTTAACAAGGCTGTGTAAACAGGATGATAAAGGCAACAATTTGATCCAACCAGCAGACTCAAAATAAACATGATGTGTGTATTAACACACAGATGTTGACACTGACTGAGTTAAACAGACAGTGAATGTGGAGATCAGACAAACATGTGACAGGAGGACCAGAGCGGAGATGAAAGGGAGAGGTGAGCTGACAAATGTCACGCAGAAAAGCTGAATGTGTCTTTATTTTTTTTTAAAAACTTTAAACTCAAAATGACAACCAGTGAGTCAGCCGCTCTGCCAGAATCCATAATTAAACCTGTCAATCAAAACCTGCAGCCGCCTCATCATCAGTCTGAAGCTGCAGACGCAGCTGCCCCTGAATCAGCCGTCCGTCAACCAATCAGAACTGCCCGCCGAGCGCTTCCCTGCGTGCTGACCGCTCACCGCTACAACCTGTCAGGATGCTGTCAGCCAATCAGATCATCAGGATGTTGAAGCGCTGCCTCAGCTGACAGGTGGATGTCACCATGGCAACAGCAGTAAAAGTACAGTTTGATAAGATAAGGGAAATTGAGGGCTCGTCTCTTCCTGCTCAGCAACGGGAGACTTTGGAACGATGTGTTTGACTTTCGTTTCATTCGAGAAATAATGAACCATATGGTTTCTATTCATGAGAGAACATAACCTGAGGAGAGGTGCATTTTAGGAGGCACAATATTTGTTAAAGGTGAAATGTTTGTCAAAATACAACTTTAAATTAAACACAGTGATGCTGCAGAGATGTTGTGGCCTACACATCCGATTCTACAGACTGAAGAAAACATCCTCACAAAATCATCACATCACAGAATCATTTTAAAGTGTTTTTCAGTTTGTTTTTAGGGGCTGGTGGGTTGCGTGATGTTGAGTTGTTATGTGGACCGACTCACGTGCTCTTTTGGGGGGTGCCAGGGGTGTTTTTTTTTGTTTTTTTTTGGTGCTGATGTTGATGTCGGAACAACTTTGGATAAATGTCAGACTGATGTCGTGTTTGGCGACCACTGTGTTTGTTTGTTTGTTATTTGTTTTATGTTCAGGCCCCCTTCTAAGGTAGCTTATTTTAGTCTTTTGTTTATTTATTCTTGAGATTTGTATGTAAATCATTTTGAATTTAAATGAACTGAATAGAATAAACTTATCATCTTATATGAGCACATCTTCAGGTACTTGTAGACGTAGGAGGAAAATCGATGGGCAAGAGTAGAGAAAAATCACTCACACTGTCCTTTACTTTCAATAAACTTTATTAAGAAAACAAAGTTTAGGTCCTAAAAACTCTGCTTATGAAGGTTTAAGGTTTGAGTCTGCTTATTGTTTATATTGTTCCTATATATTTTTGTATTTTCTCTTGTTGATATTGTTTCTATTTTTGATATCTCTCCTTGTCTATAGTTTTCCTGCTTTTTATATATCATTATATGCTTGTGGGACTATTAAAGGAATATCTTATCTTATCCTACCATCTGAGCCACCGCCCCCATTTAGCAACTACAGGCTGTGAAATGTAAAGGTTCCCTGAGCTATGAAGAACTGATTTTACAAATGGGTCTATGTTTGTTTGTTTTTTTTGGATTGTTTATGCACATGAGGACACGGGCATTCATGCGCACGAGCACCCAAGTGACGCATTTCATATTTTTTCCACCACTTTCGCACTTTTTCGCCGATTGACACTCGATGGTTACAACACGCAAAGAAAATAAAATAAGCGAGACAAGAAGAAGACAGATAAACAAAATAGCTGTAAACAAATCACGATTCAAAATATAACCGCAAGCAGCAGTTAGTGGGTTCAACAGGCAGGTTTCATGTGGAGCAAATGCCTTTAATTCTCTACTTTGATTCTGTTTAAAGAAGACGTGAGGCTAGTCACACACTTTACACTGGAGCATTTCAACTGTTCTCAAAAGTTTTGCCATTTGTCCCTCCCTTGTATGTACAAGAGGTCTCCAGTGAGTTTAATCAGGCGTGCGACAGGCCACGCCCACTTCCACCAATCAATATGGCACAATATTGTGACATTCTGTCTTATAGCATTTGTGGTGTTCAAATCCCTTCAGGTTTTAACCCTAAATGTTCATAAAACCTTTGAAGAAGGAATTCATCAGACCTAAAATTACATACTGAACGCTGAATGTAAGCACAACTTTAATTTGTTAGCAAGAAAACTCAACAGGACACCACGATGCACCAGGATGAACCGTGTGTGTCTACTGTTCCTGACATTTGTTTAACAGGGAGTTACCTGAGAAAAGCCTCACAGCGCTCAAAGTCTCTCCGAGCTTGTCTGGTCACGCCAAGTGAAATATATTCATCATAAAGTTCTTTTGGTTTCTCGTACAGTAGGATTTCCCACAATGCATTTCATGAATCAATAAGAGATACGGGTAGAAAGAGAAGAGAATAAAGTATCAATCATAAAAGATCAGAGCTTGTGTGTGTGTTTGAACAGGACACAAAGCATCTGAAGAAGATTAAAAGATCGACTGCAGAGTAAACAGGCGACTGATCTGAAGACCTCACTGGTGTCTGTTGTGTCTCTGGACAGCTGGAGGCGACCAGGCAGGGTGTCGGCTCTTTAAAAGAACCACATAAAGGCCCGTTTGTCTCCTGAACCATGTGTTTCTGTGTGTGTGAGTGAGTGAGTGTGTGTGTGTATGCGTGGTCTGCCTGGAAGATGAGGCGTGGCCCGGCGCTAGCCAATGAGAGAACAAGATTGATTCAGAGCCAGTAATTAGTGCACGGCATGCTGGGTAACTGGCAGCCGGACAGGGCAAATAACTGTGGATCTGAAGCCCGTGAAGCGGCTGCAGTCCCAGTCACCGGGTTTCCAGGGAGAGGGAACGCACAAACAGAGCATTCATTAACATGCAGCTCTGAGTGTATTGTTGACATTTTGTGGCTGCCAGCAGTCTGACAACACAATGGGTTCCTGTTAGAACAAGAGAGGACTAATGAGCATCAAAGACCCTTCGGGGTTCCTGCGATAAATCCTGTCAAAGTGCCATCAAGACGGAAGAACTCGTTGTTAAGAGCTTGCTTAAAATCTCCTCGACTCTCGAGCTCCCACAAAAGTTTCTAACCTCTCCGAGCGTGGTCTGGAAAGGCTCAGCAGACATTTGCTTGAGCCAGGCTAATGAGCACAGAGATGGTTTGGCAGGTGATTAGAACAGCCTTCAACCAACAGACTGATACAGTAATTAATGTGCTCTGTTTCTCTAAAGATGTCAACATGAAACCTCCCCCCTCCTGTAGCTCAGCTGTGCCTCAGGTTTAAACATAGCAGGTGTTCTGCAAAGCTGATTTTAACCAAAATTATTCAGCAAAACAAAGCAGAATAAATCTGAGGTAAGACAGAGGCCAGACAATTGCAAAATGCAGAACAATTTGTTTTATTTGAGAGGAGTTAAATTGGTGCTCGGTTCATATTATCATAATCTAGCACCACTGGCTGTGCTCATCTAAACCGCTCGCTGACTGGAGCGTTTGAAGTGGCCTCTGGGAAGCTAAAAAGTTTCTCAAAGATCTTTTTGAGCTGGTAATGACATCACACTGGAGGACCCCGCGTTCTAGTACAACAAGTCAGTAAACTAAGATGAGATTATTTCCGCATACAAACACCATTGTAGGTCTGCAACTAACGATTCCTTTCATTGATGATTAATCTGTCCATTGTTTTCTTGATTAATCGGGTCACAATCTTGTCAGTTGAATAACAGGTCCAGACCAAGGATTATCTTCATTACCGATCAATCTGTTAGTGATTTTCTACACTAATCGATTAGTTGTTTGGTCCATAAAATATCAGAAAATGTTGTTAAATGTTTCCTAAAACCCAAGATGACGTCTTGTTTTGTCCACGACCCAAAAGGTATTCAGTTTACTGCCAGAGAGAAATAAAGAAACCAGGAAATATTCACATTTAAGAAGCTGAAATCAGATAAATGACTCGGATCAATTAATTGATTAGAAAAATAAATGAATTATTGATTAAACGCTGCAGCTCTACAGCATAGCAACATGTCTACAAATAAAAGTTGGGCATTACTGTGTGTTCGACTGCACGGAACTGCCATCTTGGATTTTAAGGTCGGCGTTGATAAGGTTCCTCCAGCTTTCCGAGTCAGAAATCCAACCTCAGGAGGAGGTTCCATTTGAACTTTCCAATTGGAAACTCGGAAATTCCGACTTCCCAGGTCACTTGGAATGCATCATAAGTAAACTATGAGGCTTTTATTTTGCCTGTTAGCTATGTTGTCTGTTTATAAATGTACATAACTTGTTGAAAAATGATAATTTTGATGCCTTTTGCTTGTTCTTGCATCTTACTTTGAGAACTGAAAACATTTTTTAATTAATGCTTTAATGATTTATGAAACTTTCATCCAAAACATAAACTAGGTGCAGTAATACATTTGTCTGACATTACATGATATGTTTAAAAAGATTCTTTATGACCATATTTCACAAGTAACTGGAAGGTGCTTCATGCAGCTGCAAGAAACTGCAGCAGTAAATCTTTTATAAGAGTAAATTTTTTATAAAAGTGATGCAGGCAGAGAGAAAATGGACGTTGCGGTCTGTCTGACGGGTTGTAGGTCGTGGTGAGAGAGCAGCAGTTAAGTGTGCGTCCATTTCCTGATCCATTATGACTGAAGTACTGCAGCGGTTCAATTAATGGACACAAATACGTCTCATCATCTTAAAAAAACAAACTAAGGGGCTTAACTTTGTAGCACATTACATCAGACTAATCTGAAGTGATTGTGGCATCAGACAGACAAAGAGAGAGAGAGAGCACATGAGGAGGAGAAGGATTTGATTCGATGCAGATTTCTTTTTTCCCTCTTTCCCTTCATCAAAATTTGCATGCTTCCAATGTGAGTGAGAAAAGCTGTTTATTCTAGTTGTTAAGCCTTGTTTACTTATCTTATGTTTGGCCCATGATAATATACAGATAAGTATTTATTTAAATAGAAAATTAAACTGCATAGGATTTCCTTCTGGATCAACGCTCTGTCGTGATAGGAATCTTTTCCCTATTCCTTGTATTTGCATAAATCCAGACCAGGATGGCAAAACTCACCTTTAGATTTAATTTAACTCTAATTCTACTTAATATTAGATGAAAATAAGGGCAGTTATAGTAACTTTGAATGGGTGTAATGTGGCAAAACCAGCTTTTAGTGGTGCAAAACGTTTCTCTGCAATCAGCTGCACGGTCAGTGTTTGTTGCATGTT
Source organism: Lutjanus campechanus (assembly GCA_027495735.1). NCBI lineage: Eukaryota > Metazoa > Chordata > Actinopteri > Lutjaniformes > Lutjanidae > Lutjanus > Lutjanus campechanus. Next base: position 24,550 of record JAJHUR010078813.1, read on the forward strand.
AAGCAGGAGGTCCAATCAATGTTATCAGTGTTTTTGCATGCTGAGCAGAATCAGTTATCGTAACATCAGTCCCATGGCTGCATCATTCTCCTGTCTGTGGTCAGAAAGCTGCAGGGCGTTATAAAGGAAACTGGCTTTGAAGTTTGTTTGTTTTTTAAAGCGATTCTGTGTCAGAGGCTGCTCTACAGGTTTAAGAAATGAACCAATTAATTAGAATCCATTTGGAAAACCGTAAAAATTGATGTTAATCAAGTAACAAATGTGCTGCATGTGCAAATAAAACTACTGCAGGTGTTTCTTGTGAACATCTGCGACATAAAGCGGGACCCGTGTCCTGTCTGCTGCCAGAATCAATCAGATTTAACAGAACAATCGGCGAACTGACAGAACTGCTGAGCACACAGTACACAGTGTGACAACACTCCTGTCACTTCGCATTCACCCGTCCCATATTTATGTGTCTGTCTGTCTGTGTGTGTGTGTGTGTGTGTGTGTGTGTTTCATAACTGGACAGAAATGTGACATGCTTGTTTGTTTCCAAAATCATTAGAAGCCCGAAGACAAAAGAGCCACTAATGACACTTTAAGAGGAATTCATTCAATATGTTTGGCATAATGAGAGACCTCTTAGGCAAGAGCGCATTCACAAAACACTTCATTCTGGTTTCTATAAAAAACAGATGTCAGATTTTCATCATCTGAGAGTTTTTTTAACTCATGAAAAGCAAGTTTAGAATAATACAGTGTAACTCACTCAGTACTTTTTAAAAATACAGTAATTAAAAACAGTAATTTGTCTCAAAATGACATAATTTCGTCTTCTTTGTGTTTTCATAAGACCTGTCTTTTGTTATTTGATCCATGATCCACTAACACAACTGTGTCTTGTTTCATGTTACTATGCTGCAGCCCCTCCCCGCAGACACTGGGAGCAACGCAGACGGGGGGGGAAACATACTGCATCAAATGGTTTGCGTGACAACAGTTTGTCACACAAACCACAAAAACACACAACTTCCTCAGGCTGTCGTGCAGCCAGAGCTAAACCACTGAATGTTTTTAGACTGAAAGAAACCAAAAACTTAAGATGGTGATGCTTGAATGCTTTTTTTTAAAAAATACAAACCACCCTGTCTTTCATTATGCAACATACAAACTATAAATATTAGCCAATCAACAAATGAGGGACTAGCTGGGTGTGACACGTAGAAAGTTAATCCAGTTGACTTTAAAAGCAGCACATGCATTTTTAAAACTGCTGTTACCATCTCCTCACACAAAGACTAAAGCTGCACACTTTCCTTCACAAAATACACATAGTTTATGTAATTTTTGCACTCTGAATCTGTTAGATCATAAACACTTTATCTTCCAAAAATCTTTCTCAGTAAATCCTCTCTGCTGACAGCCTCCTGCCCTCCCTGTCAATCATTGACTGTGGATTATAAAGAACTGTTTACCTGGAGGATCTCTTCATGGCTGCAAGGTTTCCGTTAGAGTAACAGTCAACAGTGGAGAGCAGTCAGAGTGGATCCCGTCCTGTTCAACAGCCGGAGCAACACACCGACTTCCTCATTCACTCAGACAACTTTTAGCTCAGCCTGGAGAGGCCCCTTCATCCAATCAGAACGCACTTCCTGACTGTGAAGACACGCCCCCTTCTGCCCCTCGGTAACCACACCCCCTCTTTAACCAAGGACTAGTGGAAATGTGATCCATCAGCAGGAGAGGAGAGGAGAGGAGAGGAGAGGAGAGGAGAAAAGAAAAGAAAAGAAAAGAAAAGAAAAGAAAAGGAGATGAGAAAGAAAGAGGAAAGACTGAAGAATGAGGAAAAGAAGAGAGGAAGGAAGTTCATAAGAATGAACAATGAGAACAGTAAAAAAAATGAATGAATGAATGAATGAATGAATGAATGAATGAATGAATGAATGAATGAATGAATGAATGAATGAATGAATGAATGACAGATGGATAAAAACAAGAACTGGAAAAGTGTGTGTGTGATGTATAACCAAAGACGAACTCCCTGCAGGTTATTTTGCTGATGAAAGCTGACCCTCGTGCTGTGACACGTGGATCCTTCACTGTCTATCAGGCTCACAGCTGTGGCATCACAAAGACCATCAGCCTGTTCAACTGCAAAACGTAATTCATGGAGACATCTGAGCTTTAGTGCAGGCGGAGGGGGAAGTGCTGACTGTGGAAGATGACGAGGATGATGATGATGATGTTGATGGGACACATCAGACGACGCTAACGATGATGATGTTGTGCAGAATTCGTCTCTCGCACGTCTCAAAAACACAGCGTAGATAATTGAAGCCTCTCGCACATCCTGACTGAGTGAGCTTCAAACTTCAGAGGCTCTAAACCATCGGTTCTGAACGGCTCCACAACGAAGCCTGTAAATGCAAAATAACTTCAGCAAAATCAGATACACATGCTGATTAGATTGGGGAGCAGAGGCGGTCGTTCCTCATGTCTTTTCCCCCACTGCACCGTTTCTCTGTCTGTGTTTATTCAATGTTAAGTATGAGGACGAGCAACAGTGAACACGTCAGTTGGATTTATTGGTTTAAACGCTGATAAAGCAGCAGCTGAAGTTAATAACGGAAAAAGGAAAAATTCCTCTGGTCCTCTTCCCCTGCTGTGCTTCTGTTAAACAAAGATCTAATAATGTCTTTGGTCAGGTTTACAGACGGCACTTGGGTGAACGATGGAATAATATAATAACTAATACCAATGGAGAAATAATACGTTAATATCAGACATATTTAGCAGAGTTTCCAGAGGGTTTAAACAGCTGGTGGGACGTGGAGACGGCGGTAGCCTTCAATGGTTTTTCTATTACCAATGACAGAAATACGCTCATCAGCACTGGAAAAGGAAGCGCAGGGTTTGCATTAAGTGCAGCGGACCTTGAGTCGATCACTGCCCACAGCGTCTTCCAACCGTCCAGCCAGACCAGGCTGACCAAACGCCCCAGGAGGAGAGAGGGGAGAGAGAGAGAGAGAGAGGGGATAAGAGCCACGCTAACCCAGCTTGGAATTGACGCTGGCTAATGTCCAGTCGCGGGAAAAGAAAACAGACAAAATGAGACTCCGGCTGGCCAAACAACAAGAAACCAGAGACTGATGTATCCACGTATATACAGAGACCTGCTCCACAACACGCATCAAGGTGCTGCACGTGATGGACGGACCATGTACCGAGCCAACAGGACGCAAGACTGTGCAGTGCAGTGAAAGTCAAGTTTGGACACATGTGCTTATTCAATGTTTTTTCTTTATTTTTGTAATTCTAGCAAAATTAATTTTTGTTTTTTAAGAATTTAATATATAAAAGACTTTTGCACACCATCTCTTTCACTTGCAATCGAAGATTTAAGTACATCGTTGTTATTAAATCTTTGATTCCATGTGCAGGAGGCAGGATGGTCTTCTACTGTGCATCTGTCAAACTAGAAGTGTACAAAACTTTTTTGGTCTTTCATATTTTAGATTCTTTAAAGTCGCCACCTTTTGCTTTGATGACAGCTTTGCACACTGTTGGTATAATTTGAACCATTTCTTATAAAAATAAAGAAAAAACATTGACTGAGAAGTGTGGCACTGTATGTTCTATGTATGTGTAGCATGAAGGAACAGCAACTTTCGTTTTGCTGAGCAACCCTAATGAAAAATACATTTTCTGCTAATTTTGAAACATCTTGAAAATGTATCTGTCTACTCATTTTTACCTGATTCAGTAATTTCCCTTGATTTTTTTTAAACAAAGGTGGCACAGGCTGCAGAACATGTGACATGCTTCTATTTTATATTCCAAATTAACCATTTTGTTTTCAGTAGCGTTCGTGTCATGTGACCCACCTGTTGGTATCTGTTCATTGCTCACATCGGAAAGCTCCTTGAATGTCTGTTCGAATATCTTAATAACTTTAAGTTACACTGCGGTGAATTTCTACTCTCTAAAATTGATCTGTCAAGTTCTGGTGCTTAAAAAATAGGCTACTGAGGTTTGACATCCAGCTCCATGTCCTTTTGTAACTTAAGCTAACGTAGTCTCCATCACAAACACACATTTGTTTGCCTCACAAATAACAGCAACTCATTGATTACCTTGATCTTGCAGAAAAAGAGAAAGGTCTGCTTCCATTTAATATCATTCTGCTATAAGGGGAAAAGGGGAACTTGTTTAGGTAAAACATTTGCATGTGTGGAGGTGAGCCCGAGAATCAACTTGTCTAAAATACACTCAGAAGAAAAGGTAACAGCTGCTAGGTTGTTTGTGTTCGTACCGTTAGCGACCCAGGTGCTAATTTGCTATATCCAGCGTGTAGGCCGGCTGCTCGGAGGTTGCTGTTGTTGTTTCTCGGGGAGTTTGAAAACACAGACAGCAGATGCCGCGATGCTGCCTGAAAGAATCGTCCAATGGCAGGCTCACACCCACAGAGAACATCTGGTGAGTTCAGCTAAGTAGTTGCTAACAAAAGGCACAATAGTTGGTGACCCGCCTTTGAGACAGACAGGCAGGAAAACCCTGCTGACTGGTTCAATTAATCTGTGAACTTTATCTTTAAACTACACACTTGATACCGATCCTGTAAGACTTCATCCATGATGGAGTTGAGCCTATCCCAGCATGCACTGGGAGACAGACAGGTCATACCCTGGACAGACTGGCAGTGTATCAAATACTCTATCTAAAATCTTGCTATCTAAATATCTGAAATATCTCTTAAGCTGCGGCCAAACACTCTCTCTTCACTCTTTTTCTTTACGCCTCTGACTGGCTGGTACACAGCGTGCTCAGACTGACTGTCTGTCTACAGAAAGAAAGACAAAAGACAGAGTCAAGCAGTAAGACAGCTCATTATAACAATCTAAAGTGACCCAGTGAACTTCCACCACAACCCTGCTGACCCACAAACATCCTCTCTGAGCTTGTTAGGAGGCAAAATGAGGAGTTTGTAGTTTGTTTTCATGGCAACATCTGGGACAGCATTACGTTTCCTACGTTACATTCGGCTTTGTGTAAAATGCAGCTGATGATTGTTCTTCTTGTATCACAGAGTAATATGAGACACAGCGTTGTTCATTGAACGTGCTCATATTTTCTGTGAACTGAACGGATCAGTTTGCAATTAATGAACGTGAGCGACGTTCACTCCTGAGAGAGATAACGGAGCTCATGTCACTGATAACTGATTTTAAAAAAGTCTGTTTGCAGCACAGAGGGACAGAGCGTGTTAATGTGGTCAGAAACATCAGTGTGGTATAAAAACTTCAGCCTGAGGTGTATGAACTACACTGAAGACTGGAGATTGTGTTACAGTGAGAAACAGACTGATCCGCGTTTTATTCGCTAATCTCCTCTGTCTCGTCAACCTCTTCATCTCTGTGCAGTTCTCGTGAATTATGGGGCGTTCAATTTATACCAGAAAGTCAGAATTTTGAGTTCCCAGTTGGAAATTTCAACAGTATGTTGGTGTTCAGGCTTGCAGCATGGTGTAGTATGAAGTATTCTCAAATAGTTGCAAATTGTTGTTAATAACTATAGATATGAATAATCCTGGGACTTCAAATTAAAGCATGAATATCATGCACCACTTAGTACGACATCATTACAAAGACTTCCCTGTAGGAGCAGATTCTATTTAAAAATAGATTTAAAAAAAAAAAAGGAAGAAATTATCGTGAACTCGTTAATTTTAATCTGTGTGAACTGAACTTTGAGCTAGATCTTCTGAAGTGTGAACTTGAACAACACTGAAGCGATAATAGGAGGTGATTATGAATTTAGAAGTTAGATTAGATCGACACCATCACTCCGGACGGGGCTCGTTACCTTTTGCCTCCGGAGGAGCTGCTGGAGGA
>JAJHUR010078816.1:0-12560 GCA_027495735.1 Lutjanus campechanus
TAGTTCCATCATACTGGAGAGAAGCCGATGTCTCATCCCATTATAGACTCCAGTATACACCACTGAACAAGAAGCAAACAACTCTACAGATCAGCTGCTGACCTAGTATTGGCGTAACATCAGCCACTTTTTGATCTCTGCTGTTGTTTTCTTTTTTCCCTCCTTGCTGGAGATTTTTAGTCTCAGTTAGTTTGTCTGAGAGTCACAGTGTGGTTGATCCTCTGTGTGTGTGGGTGTGTCTTGGTGTGTTTCAGGTGGATATGAACTTCATGAAGAAGATCCCTCCCGGTGCTGAGGCCTCCAACGTCCTGGTGGGTGAAGTCGACTTCCTGGAGCGGCCGATCGTCGCCTTCGTGCGGCTCGCCCCCGCCATACTGCTGACCGGCCTCACAGAGGTCCCAGTGCCCACCAGGTGAACAGAATAAATAATCGACCGATTTATCGACTGAAAATCATCATTACTTGCAGCCTAGTGACAGTTTTACTTGTAGCGTTGCTGACCGTCTTCTTGTCCGTCCAGGTTTCTCTTCCTGCTGCTCGGCCCGTTTGGAAAAGGTCCACAGTATCATGAGATCGGACGGTCGATGGCCACTCTGATGACCGACGAGGTGAGACCACACATGAATCTGTTAAACCTAATAAGGCTGAAAAAAAGAGAGAATTCAGGGTAAAGAGAGAATTTACGTGACAGACTTCTTGTTCTCTGGTAGATCTTCCATGATGTTGCCTACAAGGCGAAGGACAGGAACGACCTGCTGTCGGGGATCGATGAGTTCCTGGATCAGGTCACTGTGCTTCCTCCGGGCGAATGGGACCCGAGCATCCGCATCGAACCCCCGAAGAGCGTCCCGTCTCAGGTGAGCTCGCCACTGCTGCAACACGAGACCTCAACCTGCATCCTGTGAGACAGCGAAGAGGTTAAACATAAAAATAGTGAAGTCCTGTCTGACCTGAGTTCACCTCTGTGTCCTGCGTCCTCTGTCCCTTCTGCAGGAGAAGAGGAAGATGCCGTCCGTCCTTAATGGTGCCGCCCACGGATCTGACTTCAGCAAGGAGGCGGAGCATCAGGCAGGACCAGAGCTTCAGAGGACGGGGAGGTCAGTCTTAGCAAACACTCAATTATGTTGACAGATCATCTCAGCACTACTGTAATCAGAATCTCTTCGCTCTCTTAGTTAAACAAATCTACGAGGATGAAAAGCACTACAGATTTTTGTTTTGGGGCTGAACTGTCCCTGTAAATATCTGACGTGTCCTCTGTCTGTCAGGATCTTCGGCGGTTTGGTGAATGACATTCGGAGGAAAGCTCCCTTCCTGTGGAGTGACATCAGAGACGCCCTCAGCCTGCAGTGTTTGGCATCCGTCCTCTTCCTCTACTGCGCCTGCATGTCGCCCGTCATCACGTTCGGAGGTCTGCTGGGAGAAGCCACCAAAGGAAACATAGTAAGAACCGAACTGACGGGATGAACAGGCCGATTCTGATGAGACGTTTCATCCTGACAACAGTCCTTAAAGGAGCAATATGTAGAAACTGTGTGTCTGAAAATGAGCACAGAAATCCTATTTAATACAGTCTGTTTGTTTATAACTATGTCGACGTAAAGTTCAGCCTGTTATCCTGAAAACTAAAAGTCCACTGCTCTGAAAATACACACTCTGGATTTGAAGTTCAGTCGCTGCCAAACTCCATTAACATTTTGATCAATTTAATCATTATGAGCATTTACACCTGCTAGAAGATTATTGCTGACTCGTAAACAGACACTAACTCATTCAGTGAACATTCGGCATCAATTTGAACTCTAATAAACATGAAACAGTTATTTCAGATCGTAAGAGAAATTTCAGCTGCAGCCTTGTTGTCAGAGAAGCGAGTATAAACTGATTTCTGAAAACACATCGTGGTCATTTTATGATAAATCACATAAGATATATTTCAGATTTCTCCATAAATCCTGTCTGAGTTAAAGCCTGTCCGTCTCTCTCTCTGGTAGAGTGCCATAGAGTCCCTGTTTGGGGCGTCTCTGACGGGCGTGGCCTACTCTCTGTTTGCTGGTCAGCCTCTCACCATCCTGGGCAGCACCGGTCCAGTTCTGGTCTTTGAAAAGATCCTCTTCAAGTTCTGCAGGTGAGTCGAGCTCCGCCTCCTGCAGGAACACCTGTCCCTGCTGAGACTTTCACGTGAAGCTGATGATACGTGTGAGTTTTACTTCTGAGGGATTTTATGAGCAGGACTTTACTATAAAAGCAGTAAAGTGATGAGTGATGTTTCTCTGACTCCCCCTGCTGGCGACTCTGCTGGGAATCAAAATCAAGGCCTCGTTGACATCATTAATGACCCAGATAATGAGATTGTGTGTTTTAAAAATTTAGTTAAGTAAGAGCTGAAACCGACCAATGAGGCGCTGCTGTTCTTCGTGCGGCCGCAGAGGTCTGAGATTATCCAGAGTTCTGGGTTTTTGGATCAGCGCTGTAATTGGCTTTAGAGGGATTGTGCATTTGTTTGTCATGAGCTCTCAGAGAGCTGGAGGAGTACTCTATTGTTTTATTTCTTGTCTGAGGATTAAAAAGGCTTTTTGTAATGAAAAAATGTTTTGTAACACTTACATAAAATCATTATTTTTCGTAACCTGCTCTATTTCCCTCTAGATTATATCACACTCCTTTTTTTCTGCTCTTTAAAACTCAAATTTCCACGAAAACACGTCAGAGACGCCGTCAGCACCTGCAGTTATTATTATAATATAGCACATAATGTGGAGAGATGAGCATCAGAAAAAATCCGGTTAATGCTGATGATCTAACTGCTTAATGAGTCCATCCACAGAAGATTAATGTGCAACAGTCATTTTGAGTCAAAAATAGCAAAGAATTTTCTGCTTCAGCTTCTTAGAATTGCTGATTTTCTTTGTCTTCAAGGAATGTTTTAGGATTTTAGACTTTAGTCAGAACAAAGGAGGCATTCTGGGCTTTGTGATACATATTTTACACATTTACAGTCTATTCATTAAGGACATGGTGGGCAGAATAATATATAAAGAGAATAATTAGTCAGTTGCAGCCATTTTTTTTTAACATAATTGCTTCATTCTAAAGAAATGTTGAAGTCAAAAGTAACTGAAAAGTGTATTTTTACTTTCAAAACCAGTGAAGCCAAAAACAAAAATGTCTTAAAGTTTTCTGCTTCACGTCTGCAGGACAGATGCTGCTGGTAGTTTTGATTCATTCACCAGAGATTATTATTACTGAGTATCTGATCAAATCTGAACGTTCACTCTGTGGCCAGTGAAAAAGTTAATTTAAGTGAATTTTGCTTCCTGATTTGAGGCTGAAAGAAACAAAACTGTCCAATATTTCATTAAAATAACAAACGTTAGAGAAAAGTTCAGAAACCAAACAGATTTGTGCTTTTCTCACATTAAACATCTGACATCATCTCAGATTGATCTTTATCTGTTTATCTGCCTGTGAAAGAACTCGAGTCGACTTCTGGGTTTTAAACCACTGAACTAAACTAATTACAAACATTAAACAAGCTGAAATCTTTGCAGCGTCACATTTAATTAAATGAACATTTTAACAAATATTGTACTTGCTGTGATTTGGGAATAGCAGGAGGCCGTATTGTGATTTCAGTAAAATTTTGATTAATTGATCAGCCCGAGTTTATAAAGTGGTTCAAAGTAAGTAAAGTGCTTTAAAACTGATGCGTCAGTATGAACAAGAATCAGATATCAGACACAACAGGAGAGATTTTACTTCACAGCCGCTTCTTTTACTACATGAAGATGAGATGATGGAGTATTTATACATTCTGTTATTTTACTTAAAAGGATCTGAACACAGCTGTGGAAAAACACCAGATCAAATCAAAATGGGAAAATGTGTCTGAAATGATGCACAAAACACAAAAATCAATGGTGCAGCCATAAAAAACATGGAGTCTTTCTTGTTTTTGCTGATTTGAGCTCTAATCGTCTGTCGGGGGAACTTTAATCAGCCAAACTTTATTACAGAAGAACTGGAGACGTCCGGTTCAGCCAGCGGTGATGTAACGTGCACACGATGTCCGTCAGGAATGAATTGTGGTTCAGTTTTGATAGATGAGCTGACGGATCAGCTGGCGTTGATTTGTGGTGAAAACGCGTCGTGTTGGCGCTCACATGGGAAACAGCAGGAAGCCGCTGAAGGTGCTGTGGTGGTTGCTGTTGTCCCAGATCTGAGTGTTGTGCCACAGCTTCAGGGTGAGCCTGTCGCCCTGCTCCAGCAGCAGGGTGGCGCCGTTGGACGCCGTGTCGCTGCCCTCGCCGGATGGGGCCTCGTGGGCGATCAGCTGGATCTGATTGTCGTTTTTGTAAAGCGCGGCGCACATGGTGAAGTCGGTGGGGGCGTTGGCGGTGAAGCGGACGTAGTAGACTCCACGAACAGGAGCTGTGAACACACCTGCAGGAGGGAGGGTGAAGAAACAGTCACGAAGGGAAATAACAACAAAAAACACATTATTTATCTTCTTATATTAACTAAATGTTGTTTTTAGGGGCAGCAGAAAAAAAACTAAACACATCGTCTAACAGTCTGGATCAATATATCGATTCTGTGTTCAGTGATACAATTTGATCGACGAACGTGAAAATATCAGTTTATATTGTCATCTTTAAGATAAACCTTTATTTTGAAACTTTGTGACATTTCTGAATGTATGACATCATCTGATATCGATCACAGACCCCTGAATTGAATAATAAAATAAGAAAGCTGTTGTTTATATATGATATATACAGTAAATCTTATATTTATATTCACATATGATCCACAGGAACAGGGGCGATGGCTGCAGTAATGTGTTAGAAGGTGTGTTTGTTGTGAGTTTGTTGTCACTGACCCGTCTCAGAGTTGTACGCCTGTCCAATGTTGGTCAGGACGTCTTTGTAGATGAGCGTCCTGCCTCCTGACGTGTCCTTCTGAAGACCGTTACCTCCGAGAGAAACTGCAAACGCCACCTTTGGTGCCTCTGAAGAAAAACGGAGCAGAAAACCAGCAATGACAGACGAAAACTGAACTTAAAGGAGACATGTTTCACTCGTTATTGGGTTCATATTTTCATTTGGAGGCTTGATTTTCAGATTTTAATGTTCATAAAACAGGATAATTTTCTTATACTGGTCATTTTTGCAGCTCCTTTATTCACCTTCTGTCTGAAACACTCTGTGTTAGCTCCTGTCCACCCTCCCAAAAAGTCCAGCCTGCTCTGATTGGTCAGCTACCTGCTCAGGGGAGCGGGACGGTCACCTGTCTAAAAGTTGTGCTCGGCCCTTTGTGACATCATAAAGGGAGACAAATCTGATTGGTGTTTTGAAACATACATTTTCTGAAAGGGGGATCAAACAAAAGAGAGAGAAGATGATGGCAGTTTCTTATATTTTTGGGGGTCTCCAGGGACACCAGGGATACGTATTTTTGTTGGAAAAACGAAAAACTGTTATTTGCTTTAAAAAAAAAAGTCAGAACAAGATGTATCCAACCAGGAAAATAGTTCTGATTCAATGTGTCCAGGCTTTGAGATCCATTGTCACTATGAAGAGTTTTAATTTCCACAGTCTTAAGTGTGTTTGTGGATCGTCCAAAGTAACACCGTTTCTGAAAGAGATCTTGCTGTTGAATGTCCTCATATTCACCTGTATTTTGTTCGTGTGGAGGCAGAAATGTTGGAGACAGACACCCAAAAAATCCTGGATCAATAAAATCAAAACTGTCTGCGTGGACAGAGAGGAAGTCTGGGATCTGAGTGGATTAGGTCAGAGCTGGTCTATTAACCTGTATATTAAACAGGGAGAGAGTGGACGAGTGGTTGTTTTTAAATCATTATTGTAAGAGTTGATAATATCCATTAGATGGCGCTCCCCCACCACATTTAAAAGCCAGTTAGCTGTAACAGAAAAGCGCCTCGCTGCAGCGCTCGGTGTTAAATCCAGACTGTGTCTTTTTATTGTGGCAGCTGGTGGAGGAAGCAGGTTTTTTAAAAGAAAAGATAAAAACATGAAAACATGTTTGTCATGTTAAAACTGTGACCACTGAATAAATGGCCAGTAATGTAAAAGATTTTTGTTAAGCTTTATTTATTAAATATTTTAGGGAGCTTTTATATTTTGACAGGAAAGTGGGAGCAGGGAAGTGACAAACAGCAAACAGCTGGAGGTGAGAGTCGAACCTGCAGCTGCTGCAGAGGATTTGCAGCCTCGGTTCTTAGTGCAAATGTTCTAATAAACTGAGCTCCCAGGCCACCGGGTTCTTGTTAATATTTTAACAGCATTGGCTGATGGTTGGTGCTTCTTTTGGGCTTCTTTGTGACGACGTTTTAGAAAAAGTTAAATTTGATTCTGTTGAAAATATTTGAAGTGACTGACCTGTGATCGCCCTCAGCTCCTTCTCTGTGGCCTCCAGTCTCTTTGCGACCCCTTGAAACAAACAAACACAAAACCACAATCACCTGATGAATCTCAGTATGTTAGTCACACCTTTTCTCAGATTCTACTGAAAACAATCTGGTTTGAAACTTCAAACCAGATTAGACGCCTTCATTTAATTCTTTATTTTATTTCTAACTTAATTTGTGTCAGTAATGTGATGAGTTTTTGAATGTTGGCAGTGACATTTACACAGAAAACACTCTGAGGAAAAGGTGGACGGCCACATTTAGGTCAGTCTAAGGATTATTGTTCAGCTTCTGAAGCTTGAAATAAGTTGGCAGGCGTAGTACAATGAGGAAGAGAAACCTAACCACAAAGCTTCAGTGACCGAATCAAAGACTTCAGCAAAGAACAGAGCAGAAATATCAGGAAAGATAAGAGAACAAACAGGAGTTGAATGTGTGAGTCTTACTCTCGTTATCTGCTGTGAGCTGCGTCAGTGAATTCTGAAGAGTCCTCAGATCGGGTTCAGGCTGGACCCCGGGAGCCTCGTCTGTCCTGTAAGACAAAGACGCAGAGACTGATGTAGTGATGTAGTGACAGTAGTATCAGCAGTCAGGTCGGAGATGTGATTTTAATGGACAGCTGCCAGCCAATCAGAGGCAGGTCTTTTCTGAACTCACATGGGAAACAGCAGGAAGCCGCTGAAGGTGCTGTGGTGGTTGCTGTTGTCCCAGATCTGAGTGTTTTGCCACAGAACCATCTTCAGCCTGTCGCCCTTCTCCAGCATCAGGGCGGCGCCATTGGAGGCCGTGTCGCTGCCCTGACCGGACGGGGCCTCGTGGGTGATCAGTTGGATCTGAACGTCGTTTTTGTAAAGGACGGCGCTCATGGTGAAGTCGGTGGGGGCGTTGGTCGTGAAGCGGATGTAGTAGACTCCCCGAATCGGTGCTGTGAACACACCTGTAAGGAAGATGAAGAAAGAGTGATGAGGTTGTTGCTGGAACTAACAGGTGTGATGCTTTAACGGCGATTTAAGAATACGTCTGGTGATATATCATCCGATGGTTTAATGACACCGACCGTAGATTTAGCTCCACCTACTGTTTATCTGTGTATCTGGAGTAGATTAACACGTTCATTCATTTTCTTTTTGCCAAATTTCCATAAATTTGGTTAAAATGTGCATTAAATTTGAATGGAAACTTTACTCTCGTGTCTCACCTGTCTCAGCGTTGTAAGCCCCGCCCACGTTGGTCAGGACGTCCCTGTAGATGAGGTCTTTGTTGCCGGTCGTTGTCTTCACGAGGCCGTTTCCTCCCAGAGAGGCGGCGAACGCAATTTTAGGTGTTTCTGCACAAAAGAAACTCATCTGTCATTTCTTACAAAGTTTGGAGTGATTAAAATGTCAGAGGTTTTCATTAACAAACGTATAAATGTCACAAAATCTACAAACCCAATTTAAATTTTTTACTAAGGACAATAATTGTTGAGGTTTTGAATGTGAACTTCTTTCTCATTCTATTGTAACACGTCCACAATGTGTCTTTGCATCGTCTCGCTGAAATTAACAGGGACGTCGTCTGGATGGCAGCATGTGTTTCTCCAAAACCTGTATGAACCCTCCAGCATTAATGGGGCCTTCACAGATGTGACAGATACCCATGATGCCATGTGCACTAACACCCCCCAACCCATCACAGCTGCTGGTAACAATCTGGATGGTCCTTTTCCTCTTTAGCCTGGAGGACACGACGTCCATGATTAGTGAAAACAATCTGAAACGTGGACTCGTCAGACCACAGCTCACTTTAACTCTTTGCGTCAGTCGATCTCAGATGAGCTCGGGTCCAGAGAAGTCTGCAGTGTTTCTGGATGTTGTTGATATATGTCTTTCTCTTTGCATGGTCGAGTCTTAACTTACATTTGTAGCTGCAGAGACAAACTGTGTTTGTACCGTTTGTTCAGTTGATTTTATGTCGAAAAGGATTTTAAAAACTTTGCATTCTGTTTTAATGTCCGCTTTACGCAAGGTCACAACTTTTTGGGAATTTTGTACAAAGATTTGTCCTTTTTATTTATAAAATGTTTTAGAGATTCTAACGCATTTACTTGCATCAGGACATTTTAAAGTGTTTATTAATTTACAGTATTCATCAGCATTTATAACTTCTCTATTTAATTCCTCCACAAGAGGTTGTCAGATATCTTAATAAGCAGTTTTATATCATATCTGCCCACAGTTACATGTGTTGTTTACCTGATGATATTTCTCACCTTTGACTCTCCTCAGTTCTCTCTCAGCTGCATCCAGACGGTCAGTCAGTGCTGCAAACAAATACAGAAAAGTAGCGTTAAAAACAGACTGAAACATCGTGAATTCTGTCCAGCAGTCACTCAAACTAAATTTTCGAAAACTCCATGTTCACAAGGATCCTGTTGAAGAGCTCCAGTCGAGCCCGGCGGGGACCCCTGCAGTAAAAATCCATTTAATTTCCCTCATAAGCAGTATTACACAACGGAATAGAGCTGCAACAATTAACTGATTGTTCAGAAGTGGTCCAGGTGCGAGCAGAGACGCAGCCTCACCTTGTCCCTTGGCCCTCAGGCGCTCCAGGGCGTCCTGCACCTCCTTCAGCTCGTCCTTGCTGACGGGCTGGGCAGAGCCGAACCAGGCCAGGCAGGCCAGGGTCACCAACAGGAGGACGGGACGGCACAGAGACATGATGAGACACGGGATGAGGAGGACAGAGAGGACGCTGCTTTTTATAGAGACCCTCTTCTGTGGTCGATGGACTCGTCCAGACGGTTTGTCCTGAGTCAGTGTTGACTCAGAGATAACGCTGCAAGAGTTCATCTGCAAAAACACACAAGACCTTCTTTAAGTGTTCAAACTAACAGCAGCTTGACCGACATTCCTCTGACTGCACAATAATAAAAACATTATTTAGGAAAATAAATTAAAATAGAGATTCAGCTGCAGGTTGAATCCAGGTCAGCACAGAGACTCTGCAGAGCTGCATCAGTGTTTCAGCTTTGACACATTTGTTCTCCAGTTAAATTCAGTAACGCTTTATTAATCCCACAGGAAACAATCTGGAGCAGCTTGTTATTCATAAAAAAACAACACAGTAACATTCAAAGACCAAATGTATGACACCAAGGAGGTAATGCAAAATAAAATCTATAAAATATACAATGAGTAATCACTAAAGCACAATAAAATGGTCACATAAAAGCTGTGTGTATTTCTCTCTGGGTTTTCTGTGTTCCTCCTGACCAGTGCAAAACGTTTGGTAGAAAAAGAAGCTCATATAAACAGGTACAATTGGGGATGTCAGCAAAAACTGATATTTTGGTACCAAGTCGATGCCAAAATTTTGAAAACGTTGTCTGAGGTACCAGAGATGCAGTTCTTCTGACAGGGAGCATAAACACAACTGCTGTAGAAAAGTAGTGATGTGCAGGTCGACCCAGTTTACTCACAGAGTGGGTTGGTTCAGATTGACTTTTTAGAAAATACCGCGGGTCACAACAGGCAGGTCAGGTGACACGGGTGAGTATTAATGACTTCCAGAAAGACTCTTTCACAGCCGACAGTCTGTCTGCGCCTGCAGCTCAGCGACAGAAGCAGCTCCCAGTCATCCAGACAAGTTATCAAGCTGCAAACATTGAATTTAAACATTTTACCAGCACCAACATCACTAAAACGTCTGGTTGTTGTGTATATAATACATCAGAGTTGATATTCCACTGTGCAGAATTCCAACAGGATCATGAAGGCTTCATAACAGTTGTTGACGTCTGTGGCTGCAAACTTTAAACGTGTTGACTGGACTGTTTGTGTTGCCTGTTGACAAGCTGCTGTGTTCCACCATGACTGACAGTCCTTCTACCTTCCTCTCCCCCCGTCTGCCTCCCTCTCAGTCAAACACACACACACGCTGGCTGCAGCGGCACACGCGGCGGCACATCCCGTGCGCTCTGTCGGCTCCGCTGATCACTGCTCGACATCCGTGCATGAACCTTTAATTCCAACCGTCGTTTATCGTGAAACTGTTAACTCTTTCATCTCTACGTCTGAAGATGATTCAGTGTTCTGCTTTCATATGCAGATATCTGTCGATGTAACGATACCACAGAACGATAATATGATTAAAAACTCCATGACATGATAATTAACACAAAATGACAACCTGAAGAAATGTCCTTTATTAATAAATCTGATGTGTATCTGATCTGATTTTTTTGATCGGTGAGTCATAAAACTGATGTGAACCTTCTTGTCTCGTCTCATCGTCCCCTCCTTTCTGTCCTCAGTGACTTCGGCCTGTCCTACCTGTCCCTGCGGACCAGTATCGGACTGTGGACGGCCTTCCTCTGCCTGGTGCTGGTCGCCACCGACGCCAGCTCTCTGGTCTGCTACATCACCCGCTTCACCGAGGAGGCCTTCGCCGCCCTCATCTGCATCATCTTCATCTACGAGGCTCTGGAGAAGCTGGTCCACCTTGGGGAGGTCTACCCCATCAACATGCACAACCAGCTGGACAACCTCACCTTCTACACGTGAGCAGAAACACAACTCCACAGCTGGATTAGATTTTTCCTGTTGTCTCCTCCACAGCTCCAGATGTGCATGTTGTAGATGATCAGCAGGTTGTGTTGTGCTCTAATTATTAACTCACAGTAACAGTAACTGGTTTCATGATTAAATAATCAGTTATTCTGTTTAATCTCTGACTGAACAGGGTGTCCTGTGGCCGAGCATGCAGCAAACGTTTTTCTTTCTTTGTGTAATTTGGACTCATGAAGTGAACATTAGCTGCAGCTGAGCGTCGATGCTTCAGCTCCAGTTTTCTTTACAGTGGTTTGAGACTAAGATAAGATAAGTCAATGCAAAACAACAGATAAAATTAGAAGTAACATTACAAAGAATTACAAAAAAACATTCAAATTTTTACTTGTCTGTTCATTGGGACTCGTGCAAGAACGACTCGTACGAGCAGATTTATTCTTCAGTACGAATGATTTAGAACTTCACCAGTTTCCTCGTGTGTTGAATTTTCTTTCAGATACAAACACAAGTTTCGAGGTCCTTTTAAACAAGTGTGTGTTGAGGATCAGTAAAGGTCTGTGAAATGAAGCTTTGTAAATGTGTTGCTGTTCTGTTTCAGGTGTGAGTGTTCTCAACCCGCCAACGCCTCCGCTGAAGTTCTGCAGTCGTGGAGGAACAAAAACGTCACCCCAGAAAACCTCCAGTGGGAACAGCTGACTGTGAAGGTCTGACATGAACCTGCAGGAAGCTTTTTACTCTTCATCAAACACACAGACACAGACACAGTGTGTTCATGTAGCACCGTGACCGATGTGACACACAAACTTTTTAAAGTTTATTTCAAAAGTCAGAAAGTTTGAGTTTGGCTCAAAATTAATTTTTTCGCAGTATGTTGCTTTGAAATTGAGTTTTCTTAACTGCTGCTTTTTTCCCTCCAACTGTAAAAATATGTAGCCTGTGCACCAAATTAAAGAAAAATGTATGTATATATATATGTACTGAGATACACTCGATGCTGCACCGTCATGACTCCTCAGGAGACACAAACACTATAAACACTATAAAAACTACTGGATTTGTTGAGAGAAGTTGGAGGTTTTTCCATTTACTTCACGACCGTCAGATCACAGCAGCATCTAGTGGACAACAGAAGAACTGCAGCTCAGAACACCTCAGAAGTGACTTTAACGTTGTGTCTCTCCGTCTCTGTCTCCAGGACTGTAAGGATCTACACGGGGAGTTCATCGGCTTGGCCTGCGGCCATGAAGGTCCCTACGTCCCCGACGTCCTCTTCTGGTCCGTCATCCTCTTCTTCACCACCTTCTTCCTCTCCTCCTTCCTCAAACAGTTCAAGACCAAGAGATATTTCCCCACCAAGGTGTGTATGACCAACAGCTCAGAGGGTTACGAAACTGACTTTCAGGATGTTTTGGCTTCAGTTTTGTAAAAAAGAAGGAAGAGAAGACACGGCGTCCATCTTTGTTTACCGTCTATAGTCTGAAGAATCAGGAAGGAAAACAACTAGTAGTGATTACAAGCTTCAAGATCATAATTTTCTTCAATAATTAAAATGTCTTTCTGCAGGAAACAGAGTTTAA
>JAJHUR010078817.1:0-23711 GCA_027495735.1 Lutjanus campechanus
AAGAAATGCAGGATATAATTTCTATGTACAATTTTTCAAAAACTGTCAAGTATAACCTAAGAAAGCTTGTATCCTTATTTCCATTGCGGCTCATACTTTAAAAAGCACACTAAATACAATATAACAGACACTATAGAACACAATGAGAGAAGAAACATTTACAAAAGTTAATAAATACTCAAACTGTGTGAGTCATGATGAGTCATGACACAACACATCTCAACAGTTAACTGTGGTATATGAGATTGGAGTTCCTGAAAATTTAGTACAAAATCTTGTTTTTGATATTTGTGATTCACATTTATGTTCATATATGAACGTACTCTGTGAAATTGGTATTCATGAAAACAGAAGAAAACCCTCTCCTCTCTTTAATGGGGGATCATATTAAACCTTTATAATAGAGTCATTTAGCTATAGCACCAATGTGCAGTTTATGACAGAGTATTCATGCTGGTGGTCATCACTGATTGGTGCTGTCAGTGGTGATGTATGAGTGTGAAGGGGCATCTCTGACCTCAGATTAACAGTACATTAACCCTCTCCCTAGGCGAGGCCAGCGTGCCTCTTAAACCCTGACCCCCTGTCCCCTCACACCACCACAGGGGGTCCACAGTCGCCGCTCTCCCCTCCAAACTCTCACATTGTGTCCTCTCTGGACTATTGTGTGCGGTGTTAAATAATGTGCCGTCTCTGTCCCTCAGTTCTCATGCATACTTCCAGGGAACATCCAGGGCTGCAGGGCCAGAGTCGTAGAGTCCAGTCTGAGTGTCGTCCCAGAGGGGAGCTTGACCACGAGCTGCAGGTAGCTTTCATGGATACCAGGCAGGCCGAGTCCGTCCCCCAGTGTCCTGCTGCTAGAAAATTTGTCGTCTCCCTCTGGGTGACTTTTTTTGGAGTGTCAACCACGGGGCCCCCGATGGGAGATTTGTTGATATGATAACTCGATTAGGGCTCCAGGATGGATGACATTTTGGCAGCTAGCCAGTCACCAGCACCCAGGGAGGCACTGACTCGTCTCCTTAACCTCTCCTCAGGAGGCAGCAATTAGTGCTAGTAATTGGAGAATTAGCAGTGTTGCTACATGTATTCTCTACTTCCTTTTCACTCTCTTTGGGATGAGGGTGGACAGGAAGCCAAGTAGCTTAAGACTTGTGCAATCAGCACCTTCTGCCTTCACTACATTCATTTCTTTGCATTTCATGGCATCATTTCTCCCACTGAGTACCTCTGAAAACACAACTATGTTTATGTGCACAAAATATTCCAGTTTTAGCCCTTATTCTGAAAAAGACAATGACACAGATTTGATCTTTAATTGTCAATGCAAACAATTTAAGACCTTTTGTGACATTCATCATTACTTGTGTACTTCCCGTTTGTTGTCAGGTAAGATCAAAATTAAGTACCCTTGATCACATGTAAGCCAATACAGACAGAGCATGACCTGGCTGCACCTGCTGCACCACCAGCAGAGAAACCTCTCCAGTGATGTCCAATGCACTTCTCCCTGTCTGTTGAAAAGGTGTTGTTTTTTTCTTTTTCCAATTTAAGATTAAACACAATTCATCAACCTACTCAGGTGGACTGTCATGAATTCCACGTAGGAATTTCTTATTTTCCTCTTATTGCTTTGTGCAAGAACAAACATAAGAGAAAAATAATAACATATTAATGCATGAAGACCACTGACTAGGTTTACATGCACAAATAATTCTAGTTTTCAGCCCTTATTCCAAAAAGACAATGAGCCTTATGTATAAACTGTGGGTACAAACAACTCAATAACTTTTGAGACACTCATCAGTACTTGTGTGCTTCTCATTTGTTCTTCAGTAAGATCAAAATTTAAGCGTTCCCTCAACCACACGTAAGCGAGTACGCGCAGCGCACAACCTGGCTGCACCTGCTGCACTTCCAACAGAGAAACTTCTCCAATTGATAGCTCCAACGTGCTCATCCCGGTCTGCTTAAGAGTTTTTTTTTAAATCTTTTTTCCTTTTCTCTATTTTCTTGTTTTTCCTGGATTTAACGTCACTTCTCAAATGTCAGCAGCTTGTTGGTTTTTGGTTTGCACACAGTACCTAAGTCTGCTGCCATTATATGGATTCACTGGGGCATTTCTATATGCTTATTGGAAATTTCCTTGCACGCGTGTCCAGTTTAATATGAAATGCGATTCATCAACATACTTAGGTGGTTAAAAAAGAGATTCAGCTATCAGTGCAGAATTCATGAATCCCACGTAGGATTTTTTATTTTCTTCTTATTGCTTTGTGCAAGAACAAATATAAAAGAAAATAAGAAAACATTCATGCATGAGGCTCATTAGTCTTACTAAGCTGTTCACATGGCAAATTAAAAAGAAAACCGAAATAATATTCTCGTTTACATGCAGCTGTGCATAGTCTGATTTTTAGAAAAGAGGAATGGCTGGAGCCGCTTGAGTCATTTTGCTTCTTTGCGTCAAAATAGGATTTGTTCAACTATGCAAATGTAGCCTCCCTTTTTCATTAATTCAGCCACCTTCTTGAAAAGATTGACACTGCGACATTTCCACATATTCAAAAACCTGTTGATATCCAAGTCTTTCATAATGTTTGAAAGTAGATGTGTTTATCCTTCTAACCAGAAATGTGGGTTTACTTTTGTGCGTGTATCTTTACCCCAGCCTTGCAAACTGTTTGCTTGCTGACCATACATAGGCAAGAGGCTCTGCGGCACAAACTGCAAAAAAAAAAACAACTGAGACACATATTCTAAATGGATATTATGTATACAAGGCCAAAGAATGCTCCTAGAACCTGAATAATACCAGTATAGCCTACATGTCTTAATCTGAAAATGCTCCAATCAGAGTAGGGTCTAATGCAGAATATCTAAATGGAATAGGCTTTTTACATTTACATGTGTCAAATTCAGAATATTGTCAAATTCTGAATAATAGTGAGAAATTAGTGTGCACATTTCCGTAGTCAACGTGACGGTCTAAATATTTTGTTGCTGAAAAGAAGGCTGGCCATGGTCAGTGCCTTTTCTTATTTCTCACTGAAGCCATTCTTTATGTGGCTCCATGCCTGCATTTCAGGAGATAATTCAATTAATGCAGCCAAGGCCTGCATTTCAAAACCTGCTCTTTTTGTCTGAGAGATTTGCATCATAAAACTCACAGCCACACAGCTGAAGGTCCTCTAACGTTTTACGCTTTGTTATGAAAGCAAAATGAAATATACATTCATTTTCAAACAAGGCCAGTTCCTCGACAACAAGATGGCCTCATTGTCTTCTCATGGAAACTGCACAATGTCACTTCATTACAATATACAAAGGCAGAGTCTTCTGGGAGTTTTGTACATGTGTTACCTTTAAGTTTTGTTCCCTGAAGGCGCAGTGAGTCATGACGGAAGACGACTACTCAAAAGGTCTGGTGGAGAAAGTGTGGTGCCACTTTATAAGACTACCCTTATAAATGATTTATAAATAATTTCTAATTAGGTTATTAATTAGGTTGCAAAGACTTCATAAATCATTAATAAGCTGTTACAGTATATAGGGAAAAAAAGGGAAAGAGCGACCTGTTGCTTGCCAAATAGTGAGCCCACATTTATCTGTACTGTTAAGCCTCAGATCTCATTCCTTACTTACCTTACTTTGTCTTCTCCATCAGAAGCATATATACCTGTCAGCATCATCATGTTCATAAGTTACTAACATTTAACCACTATTGGCATATCTTAATAGTCAAAAAGTTTAATTTGCATATCAGATTACCAGATTCATACACCACAGATTTGTCATTATTGTTTACCTTGACATTTTCAGCATGCACTGTTTCACACTTTACAATAATGCGCCCTTTTGCCAGTTATAAATGCTAGTAACTCATTAGTAAAATTAAATAGTAGTAAACAGTAACTGGATTTTGCTGAGCCTACATCAGTGTTTGAAAACTGTTATAACTTGTTTGTAATTGTTTTTTAATAATTTGTAAAGTGCTTACAGCCTAATTAAAGCTACAATATATAACATTTCCAAATTAAAATGTGTAAAAATGCTACACATGTGTACTTACATTATCCTAAATGTTTCCAACAATGTTCAAACACAGAGAAATCTGTAATTTATTCAATGTGACGATGCGTTTCCTTGCTAGCTGCTAGTGTGATACATCAGATATGTCAGAGACAGAGGAAGGAAGTCAGCACGCCTGACTAAACGTAACATGAATAAAAGTTTAATATTTCCATGTCCATGAACATGATTATCTGCCTGAGTCATGTCAGATAGATTTTTCTCAACTATGATGGTTACTAAAAAGTAAGGATAGCGGCTCCGATGATGCCACGCCACATCACAGCATTATCAAACTACGTTTTTTGTCATTGTTTTAATGTGCGAGAGACCTCTAGAGGCAAAATTTGCATGCTGTGTGTTTAATAACCTAAATCATTTACTAGAGTAGTCTTATTGTAAAGTGGCACAGAAAGTTTCTCAGTTATACAGATGATAAAATTCCACATTTGGTTAAAGAAAAGCTGCTAAATTGTAACTTGAAAATCACTTTGGCTACAGTGTTTATGTGCCAACAGAGATATTGTACTTAAATGTTTTCTTTTCTTTAGCAAAATCCTTACAAGTTAGGAAACGCTATCTCGATTATTACTCAAGATAAACTACTATATATATTAAACTGTGTGGTTTGGAATTGGTCCTAGTAGATAATTTCATTTCTCATCATTTCATTAGTTCTGATAGATGATGCTTTTAAAAATGATTTCAACAGATCAGATATCACTAATGTTTAAAGAATTTTGCAAAGGAGGAGAAGGCAGAGAGGTACAGACACGAGTCTACTCAATTAATCACAACTTAAATCTATAACGTGCAGTTATCTACTAACATTTGTGATAAGTCCTTTTCCTTCTTTTAATGAATTCCTCAAGAATTTTTGTAGCTCTGAAGCAGCCACTCGGGTCTGTGGAGCTTGTCGACTCTGGTGACCTCTGACCTGTCATGCACTGTGGGTTTAGCCTGACGTATTCAAGGTGTTACCATCTGTGCCGTACCCCCACCCCACCCCACCCCTGGTGTCTCTCTGTGGACAAGTCCTCTGTGTGCAGGCCCACTGGACTGGAAAAGTTGCTTACAGTGGACTGTTTGTTTGGCTTTGTAAATGTCTCAGCACTGGAGAAAGGTTGGACAGAGGAGTCGCAGGGCTCCTGGAGGACACTTGTGCTGTGTTTTCTCTCTTTTTGGTTAACGGTGCACAAGTGGGCTGTGATTCTCTGCACCTACGAGTTAACTTGTAACCCAGTGACCTCTGACTCTTTGTGTGTCTAAACAGAACAAAAGCTGTTTCCAAACTTAACGTGTGTGTGTGTGTGTGTGTGTGTGTGTGTGTGTGTGTGTTGTGTGTGTGTGTGTGTGTGTGTGTATGCGGCTATGTGAACTGCCTCAAGCAACCAATATATTTAACATATTTAAGTATCAGTGGCAACAAGAAAATCTAATTTATTCAGAAACATGTTTTCATTACAATAAATGAATATATATATATATATATATATATATAATGAATTCATTAGAACCTAACACATATTTTCACACTTTAGTCATATATTTTGAACCATAAACATAAGCCAGATCAGTAGTGCATACTGATTTATCATGTAAAATATACAGTAATCTTTAAGATAAAAATATATATTAATGCAGCTTTTTGCAAATAGTTAATATGCAATTAAAGGACCAGGGGATCTCTTCTAGACAGTTTACACAACAAACACAAGGGGTAGTTTAGGAATATCACAATATAAGATATAAGAATTATATAAGAATTTCAAATGTTCTTATACATCATTCTGTGAACTTTTACACATTTCCTAGTGAATACTATGTGCATTCCTACACAAAATCTTTACAGCTTTTTCATTTCCTTAACATATCGTAGATATTTTTGTATTT
The DNA here is from genome assembly GCA_027495735.1 of Lutjanus campechanus. Lineage (NCBI taxonomy): Eukaryota > Metazoa > Chordata > Actinopteri > Lutjaniformes > Lutjanidae > Lutjanus > Lutjanus campechanus. Next base: position 5,965 of record JAJHUR010078817.1, read on the forward strand.
TAGTTTAGTTTAGTTTAGTTTATTGTCAATTTTGCTGTACTTACAGTACTTGCTTTTTATCTTTCTTTCATTTTTTTCTATTTTCTGTGCTTATTGTTATGTACCAAAACACCAAGACAAATTCCTTGTGCGTGGAAACCAACTCTGAAATAATCCAGACTCTGATTCTGAGGGGGGAGATGATGAAAAACTATGGAAAAAATGTAATGCTATCACACATAAAAACAGGAAAGAAAACCATATGCAGATGAGAGAGAAAACAAACTTGCTTAGAAAAACAGAAAGACAAATAGTGATGCCAATGTTGCATTAAATCATTGTATTAAGACTAAGAACTTAACCTTGTTTTCAACTTAACAACTATGCATTTTTGAGGTAATCTAATGGGTTTTAAATATGTTTCAGAAACCCAAGTGAACTAGAGTTTTCTGAACCCACAGAGGAGCCTGTAATCCTTTGATTGACATTTACATTTCTTTTTAAGATAAAGTATGGAAATCATCAAAGTTTGATGGCAACATCATGCAGAGAAGAAGTTACAAAAGGTTGCAACACATGCAAGACATATTCACAATGATGAAGACAACTGCCAGAGGTGGGACCAAGTCATTATTTTGCAAGTCAGAAGTAAGCTTCAAGTCTTTGCACTCAAGTCCCAAGTCCCAAGTTTCGAGTCCTAAACGAGTCATAATGTGTTGTTCACCAAATGTAATGATTCAAGTCTGACTCTGCTGTAAAATGTAAAATATCAAAAGTCAAAAGTATTTGTAAGTAGAGTGACCCTTTCAGACTGTTATATTATAGTATTTCATTATTATTACATCTGGTTGAAGAAAATCCATTTGAACCACTCTACTTTCTATATTGTTGGGTCCTTTAATCAGCTGGTTCCCAACCTAGGGGTACCGATCACCACTAGGGGTTGCCAAAGCCTCACTGAGGGGTCATAAGGCCTACTTGATTGAGTGTAATCAAATAAAATGAAATAAATACTTACTATGCCTATGTCTCAGATATCTCAGCATTTCATTGATTTCTGTGGAGAAAACAAAATGAAATAGTTACTTTTAAAGTTTAAGATATAAAAAGATAATGGCATGATGAGGACCTGAACACAAATTATATTCACAGATCCCTCACTCTTTGCTAAACAGCCTTGTCCTGCATTAGGTACACAGTTAAAACAACCAAAGAGCTAACAAAACATTGTACCAAAATTCCCTAAAAATATCAGGAAAACTCATCTCTGATGCAGTATTCACCGGAAAGAATCTGCTCAATATTAATCCAAATCGCTTACTTTACACATACTTTCCGCAGTTATTGTCTTCACTCTTTGGGATAATTGTACAGTTTATCTGTTGTTCTGTGCTGTAATGGTTATGCGTTGAATATAATGTTAAAATTCAAAAAAAAAAAAGATCAATTATTCAGGTGTTGTCAGTTTACTCAATGATAGAAAAGGGGTCCCTTGTGCAGCTCCTTCCCAGGTCATTCATCAAGTAAGCTTCAAGCAACACAGGGCCCTTCTGAACATGAGGTGACTGTATTCAGACTCTTTGCACTAAGTGTCCCTGGTGTAAGATGATTTTGTCAAAGGTCCCACAATTTAGGGGAGGAGCACTGCCAGCGAATGTACAAGTGCACATCCACCACTGTCATTTATTTTCCAACCATTTGCGTGCCTGAAGTTTCCCCAAGCAGCCGCGGCATTCAGTGTGTCAGCCTGCTGACGTGGGACTGACACTCGGCATAGACTGGTAAATTGAGGAACATCTTTTGAAGGGAATTTCAGTGACCTCTGTGTGGTTTCAACCATTTCAGACGATCAATCAACGGGTTAACCAGCCAAACATGTCCCAAAGCTTTAACAGATGGCGCTGTGGTGTCCACACACACCCAGGACGCTCTCTGTGACTGATGTGTCATCCTGTAGTAATGACACCACAAACAAGATGAGTTGGCCCAGACACTCATATTCATCACGTTCATCATTCCTGCTCCTCCCAGAGGAACTTGTTTTGTTTTGACATGTGAGGGAATATTTGGCATTCATTGAGTTACACAGTGCTCTGCGGTATTGCTGATGTATTTAATAACACGCAGTACATGATGCTTCTTGGGTGGCAGTACCAGGGACTTGGCAAGCTTTTATTCTGAAGAGACAAGTGAAAAATATCACTCTGAGAAGGAAGACACTGCCACCTAGTGGGTAAAAGTCTGCACAGGATTTTACTGCTGAAAAGTGGCTAGTATATAGTAAATGTTATGCAATCCTGCCATCTAAAGGTTATTTTCTATAAACTGCTCATTACACAGATGAAAGTGAAGGAGTAACTATTATTTGAATGAAACATTTGATTCAGAGATCTAGTAAGGTAGAGCTTTATGTACTGTTATGCATTCTATACATTCTATTTTAAGTATTTTTTTTTTATTAATATTATCTCAATAGGTTTTATTTTCCATCTTATGTTATGTATTCTGGGCATTCATTTTTACTCTTATTTTTTTTAATCTTACTTTCACTAGTATTATCGAGTGGGTTTTATCAACATGCATTCTCTGTACTCAATTCTGATCTTATTATTTTTACATGTGTGTTTTATTACGTTCATTCTATGTCTTTTTATGTGAAGCACTTGGTGCATGCAGTTTCTATGTTGTAAAACACTTTGGGCTGCATTTATTGTATGAAAGGTGCTATATAAATAATGTTTATTTTTACTATTATTATGGAAACTGTTTGTCTTTTTTGGTAACAATTTATGTAGTAATAGTAATGGGTAATTAATATAATGAAAGTCTCCCTTTACATAAACAATAGTAATCCTATATTTGTGGCAAAGATAAATACAAACAACATGCCTTTAAATAGGAAAATCAGATGGGTGTTACATTGTGACATTAAAATGACTGGATAATTCACTCAAACTATTGATTGATCTCACGAACTAAAATAAAAGTAATCATCATCAGGGTGAAAACAATTTGTAATGCATTTGTTTCAAATCAGACTGTACTTTCAGCTGTGAAACCGCTCAAAAGACAGAGATTTCAGGGGCAATTTTCAGGAGAAATTAATTACAACAGCAACAACAAGTTTTGAAAAAGCAGTGATTTAAGTTGTAATAAATGTTCTACAACTTAAAATAAAACAGGGATAAATGGATGACTCTTTGTAGACCAAAGGTGAATTCTGTTTGTTTGAGCTCATCAATTTATCTTATTGACCTATGAGGCAACTTAATCTGTGGCAGTGCTTGGGGTCCTTGACCCTTATAGGGTCCTCAGGGTCACTGCAGGGGGGCTCCAAATTATTGATTAGTTTTTTAAAAAAGTTTTTGCTTTTCCTTTTTTCTTTTTTCAAATTAAATTATGACTTAAGAGAGAGTACTCTGTAACATGAATCCAACATATGATTAGCAAAGATAAATTGGCCTATTCGTTAAAAAAGAACAATGAAAAAACATTTAAATTGCGTCACATTTACAAAAGGAGATATGAATTCTTGTGAAATCATGTGGCTAACATAGTTACTCCAGCACCTATCCATAATGGTGAATTAGTTGCATATTACTGAAACATATTGATCGATTAGCTGTATTAATAATACTGTAAGTTTACAAGAAAGAGGCTCTGACATAACCTTCAACTCAGAAACGAGGGTGAGGCTAAGACATGCAAATGTGAGAGGACGGACGGATTAACACCAGCTAAATGCCATCAGTGTAAATACAAATGTAAATATGAAAGTCAGGGCCAACCTACTATTGAATGAGTCACTGTAACTCCTGATGAAGAGGCCAGCAGAGGGTCGACAAAGTGTCCATGATTTAAACGGCCAGTGTGTAGGATTTAGTGGCATCTTGCAGTGAATTTGCAGATTAAAAATGCCTTCCTTCACCCTCCCCTTCCAAGCACATAGGAGAATATCTATGGGGCTCTCTGTAGATATAAACAGCGCATTGTAAGGGAACAAAAACACAACCATTCTTGTTTTCAGGTGATTATACACCAAAGAAAACATGCTTATGAATATATAGTTAATTCCTGACAATAAATTCCTCTAAATCTTACACACTGGATTATTCACTGCAGTAAACAAGTGCCTCCTATCTCAGTCCGTGTTAGGTTTTACATTACATTTCCTACCGCTTTGTTTTTTGCATGAGGAACGCCAGCTACACGCAAACAGAAATGCAAATGTAATGAAAGCTGAGTCACTTCTGACAAAGAGGTCAGCAGAGGCTCAAAAAGCTTTCTGTGACCTGACTTAAAAACTGTATTATGGTTTCCTTGTCGCAGGGACCTTTATGTTTTTAATGGGACACTTCACCCCAAAATCAAAAAATACATCCAGTATTTTCCCCTGCTCTGCAGTCTAAAAATGTGTAAATTAAAAACACGTTTGAGTGCTTCCTATAAGATTGGCTGTTGCCTATAGACCTATGTGTGATGAAAAAAATTGGCTTTTCAATCAAGGAGGTAATTTTTTTTTTTTTTTTCCAGTTCATAAAGCCAGTAAACATGCAGACCACGGGAGTGACCAGTCCCATGGATACACCCTGTATGAGATCACCATCACCAGTAGAGGATTACTGAAGTCTGGAGACAATGTCTGAGACAGTGCACTAGTGAGTCAGTGTACTACACGATGGCAGGATCTCACTCACTCTGACCCACAGTATGGATGTGGTTGCCTTTTATTGACTAATTTCTTACACTATCATCCTTCATATGTTTGTAGCAGCTGAAACTAAAATTAAAAGTGCAATGTGTAAGATATAGCTAGAATTTTAATTTAAAACATTCTACATAGTAATTTATATGATGATCAGAGGTGGGGGGAAAGTACAAGTTCAGGTACTAATGTAAAAAAAGACTGGTAAAAGTAGTAAAAGTACTTATTCAACTTCTTTACTCAAGTGAAAGTGAAAAGTACAGGCTCTGAAATGTACTCAAAGTATAAAAGTAAAAAGTCATCCTCTGAAGGACATTCCTATATGGCTGTTTCTGTGCAAAGCTAACAGAACCACGCATTTTCTCAGCAGTCGAGTCTCCCTCTGGTCTGTTCTTCTTGTTACGTCTTCTATGTTGTTTTTTGTCTTGTTGACATGTTAAACATCTGTGCTCCACATGTTTAGATGTTTTTTTTTCAAGTGACAAGTTTGTGACAGGATTAATGAATCGACCAATCATTCTGAGTCATTTTTTAATTTAAAAAAAGTCAAAATTCCCTGATTTCAGCTTCTTAAAGGGTTAGTTCACCCAAAAATTAATATTCAGTCATTATCTACACACCTTCATGCTAATTAAGGTCATATTTAGTTTTTTTAGTCCACAAAACACTGCTGGAGTTTCACAAGAAAACGGCATTGCAGAATCTCCCAAACAATGGAAGTGAATGGTGGTCAGTTTTCAAACATAAAAAAGAAACAGATTAAAAACATAAAATGTCTCCATATTGCTCGTCTGGTGTAATCTAAGCCTCCTAAAACCCCAACATGCCAAGTTGACTAAAAAAAACAAAACATGTTTTTAACCTGAATCTTCAATGTCGATCCTTAGATTGAAGCCACTTTCACCTGCACATGAACATTTTCTGAACTGGTGGTGTGTGTGGTGTGATGGTGTACAAAGGGCATGTCGGAACTTTAGGAGACTAGGATTACACCAGATGAGCACTATGGAGGCATTTTATTTACTTTTTTTCCAGTTGCTTTTTACATTTCAAAACTGGTCACTATTTACTTCCATTGTTTAGGAGATTCTGCAGCACTGTTTTCTTGTGAAACAAACTAAATAAACCCAACCCCCAATCTGCATGAGGGTGAGTAGATAAAGATTGAGTTTTCATTTTTGGGTGAATGATCCCTTTAAATGTGAATATTTTCTGTTTTCTTCAATATTTATGTGTCATTAAAAGTTCTGTAAATTATTATTTATTATAATTTTTATTAATTAATTTATGTTTACAATTATGTATTGTTTGGTTTTATCTGTCCTGGTGTATTTTGTCTCTGTCTTAATCATTTTTGTATCTGTAAAACCACTATTGTACTGTTTTTGCACCAATAAAGAATAGGCACTAATACATTTGTATATAAATTAATCCATTATATTACAAAGTAATTAATTATTTTTAAAATTTTAATGAGAAATTAATTAATTTTATTGCCAAAGAAAATATTAAGTAATTACTTTATAATTTTGTCTATTTATTTATATGTAACAATGTGTATATGTATATAAAAAAGTAACACTTACTAGTTAATTGTAAAAACAGTTGTTAGCTCATCAAATGATTCATTACGATTTCCGTGACTGTGGTCCTTCATAGACGTGAGCCATGGCTCGAAATTATACTACTGCTACTATACTATTACTACCACTAATAATATGTCCGAAACACTGTAGAACTGCTGGACAGGAAGACAAGGAACTCCTTCGTTACGCGCCGCGTGCATGAGACGACAAATATGCATCAACAGGAGTCAACATGGGAACTAAGAAAAGATACACGCGACTAGGTCAACATCATGCAACTACTAGTCATAACGTTCAATGCCTTACATGCGCCATCACGCACAGTTAAGTGGGTACATTAAATCATGCGCAACCAACAAATGTGCTTCTCCAAAGTAACCACGGTGACTTCTGTGCAGACCAAACGATTTTATAAGTCATGATTCTCCCAGCTGTGTAATGAGTGAACACAACAGTTCAGCCTCAGAAACACTCAGTTCAATCGGAACAGCAGAAGAACGTGCACCTGCTGACGCCCTGAGCTAATAATTCCATCGTTTCCATGGTGCATAAGTAAAACACATTTTTAGCATTATATGAAATTTGGCCCTGTCGCCATTTTGTTTTTGTAATTTTGATATCAATTTCATCCCCTCAAACCAAAATAACAGTGTTTTCATATCATTGCACTAATTATTAACACGCTCCACAGCTTTCCCGGGATGTTTAAGGAATTCTGTCTAGCTATTCCTCATTTTAAACACAAAAAAAAATTCGTCTTTTAACAAAATCTGTTTTTCCACCTGTCCGCCTTCAAATTCAACAACTGATACCGTTTTTTTATGCTGAGGAAGCATTTAAGAGCTTAAGGGAATGAACTGATGAATCAAAATGCTAAAATAATTAAATATAAAAGTTGGCTTATCTGGTGGGTGAGGCTCCATCGTAGGGGCGTCTCCCCTCAGCAGGTGTCCCACGTCGATCAGTGGTCTACTGGGGGCTATTTTCAGCCTCTACAGTTTACCACTAGAGCTGAGTGATGCAAGAGTTAAACTTCTCAAAAAGAGTCGCTGTCCAGTAGATTACCCAACAGAGAGATGCCCTTTCACAGTTTGGGTTTGCAGCAGGTCAACAAGTCAACTCGCCTATATCAAAGTGAAAAGTGAGAAATTAGAATGATCTGCAGGCCTTTTATACCTGACCCCGGCCGGGTCAACGTTCTGTTTCCATGATGATTACTGACGCACGTGCGAACACAGAAAATAGATTTACATTTTTTACGTATTTGTTAAATATATTTTTATTTACTTGTATTTTTTCAGCAATTTGTTTGCAAGGATTTGATATCAATTCATTATAGTAGAGCAGCTGTGAAATATAGAAACCAAGATTATTTTTCCTCACATTCTGAGTTATTATTGTAAACTTTATACTAGCTCTCCGTTTTCCTTACTGTTTCTGTTTTAATCCTTCATTATACGGCCATATTGCTCCATTAATTCAGCTTTTTTTTTTCTCCTCAATGGAGAAGAAATTAGAGGTTCTATGCTTCATGAGAAGGCCTACCAGGCTAACTAACGTTTTAGCTAGCTAGCCAACAAATGTTTTGTAAAAGGGATGATTTGCCCAAAAATGAAAACTCAGTCATTTCTACTCATTCTCATTGCAACTGAAAGTCTACAAGGTCTACAAAACACTGCTGAAGTTTCACATGAAAACAGCATTGCAGAAACTCCCAGACAATTTAAATGAACGGCGACCAGTTTTCAAAAAAACAAACAAACAAACAAAAAAATCATAAAATGCCTCCATACTACTCATCTGGTGTAATCTGAAAGTCCCTACATTCACTTCCATTGTTGAGGCAGCAGTTTGGTCACTGTCAAAAGGTTATCACAAAGTTTCCAAGAGTGGACTTTTACTGCAGTGCCCTCTTGTGGAAAAACTCAATAATTGCAGGTGTAAGCACATCCACACAAACAGTATGTAAGTAAAGTGTAAAAGTACAGTGCAGATTATGTGTGTTAGTAATCATTATGATCATTTTATGCAATAAATCCAGTACATGAATATATTTTGTCTCATGTTGCCTCTGTGTACAAAGGCACCTCTTCAGACATCTCAGTAAACACTTTAATTGCATTAACTGCACTTCACTCCCACTACAAGAAGCTGGTTATTATTCCTTTTGATATCTGATTTGATGAATTTTTCATTTTGTGACTCGAAGCAGTAAGATTAATGCATTTCAAAGTCTGTTTAGATTTTATATGTGCACTGCATAAGTCACTACTTTTACCCATATGTGGGTGTGACTTATGAACTTTTGTGTCCTTATTCATGACTTGCGTGCTGCATATTATTTAATCTATATGATAACAAACATCACTTATATGAATCTGAGCTGGTGTTGTTGCTTCACTGTATATGCATATTATTATTTTGCCTCTCTGATTTTAGTTATAAGTATTCCAGATAAACTGTATTGAATTTCAGTGTTTTCCTCGTGTTACAGCCTTTGTAAAGAGACAAAACCTGGCTGAAATGTAATACCCATTATTCCTGGTCTGGTCTATTGTGTATTGTTTAAAACTGGAGCATTATGATGTTTGTTCCCAGAAACCTTCTTCACCTTCTTCAGTCCAGTGCTGCACTTGCCCTCCTGCTCACTATGACAAAGAGGACAGCTTGTTTTGCAGCTCTGCAGTTAAGACGGTGGACCATAGCTGGTTTTGGTCACTTGCTTTTCTTACTGCTTCTTGGAGCCGTGTTGGATGGTAAGAAATGTCCACTTTTAAATGAAAAATGATATGTAGAAGATTGATTCTAAAGCAAGTTTTAGATTATGTTTTGTTTTATGATAATGCTGTGTGCCAGGCTGACTTTTTATGATATTATCACACCAATGCAGTGAAAATCCGCACAACTATAGAATTAGAGATACTGTTTTGCAGTGGTTTTCTGTTGGTTTGAATTTCACCAAACAAATGTTTCAGGTTCTTTGGGAGAGTCTGATCCATGGAGAGGAACCGCCTCCAGGTCATTGGAAGATCAACCACTCCTGCAGCATTCCTTCACCTCAGGTTATCAGTGTTTCTGTGCACTTTTTGGAAAAGGAAACAAGGCTAAGTTAATAATGCTGTACTCATCAGCACAAGCATTGTATTTTTTAATAGTATTACAACCACAAGATCATAATTGAATGTCCTGTCTTTTTGTGTAACGTATCAACAGTGTTGCCGCTGCAGAGTCCACTTGACACCAACATGACAGAAATCAACATCAGAAGAAGAAGAAGCTCTTCTTCTGTTCTGCCTCCAAAAATTCTGACTGCTTCTCATCTTTCTGCTCTCAGAGATCTGTTGTCAAACAAGAAAGTCACAGGTTGGTCAAGTTTTTACCTTCTCTGATGCAATATTCACAAGAACTAACCTGCTCAAAATTCAGCTGTATCACTTTCTATCATGTGTCACTTAGTCAGTAATCATGAATTTACCCACTGGTAGAAAAGGGGTCCTAGTGTTAAATAATTAAATAACTCCACAACCAAACTTGACATCTGCACTACTTAGTGAAACTCATTACTTATAAAAATCTAAAATAACATGTCCTGACTAAGTTAAGGCATTTAGGAACAGCTTTTCTGTAGAATCACAGAAGAGTTTTTGAAAAAACACTTCAGTAGACTCTGGTATAATTAACCTTCCTGACACTATCAGATACACTTATCTCTACCCACCTGGTACTACCTATTTCATGGCTGATAGGTGTGTGAAAATTAAATAAAAACAAAAGATACAAGGAATACTGATAGATCTACTGGTACTGATACTGTTTTATGACTTTGAGCTTTCATTCATTTTCTTTAAGGAGCCACAACACACTGAATCAGAAGCATTGTTACCCTTCTCAGCACTACAGTGTACTGCTGCATAACCTTTGGTGGTTATATAGGGGCAGAAAGAGCACCCTGGCCTAGTTTTTAACCACAAGATGGCAGCAAATTGACAGAAATTCAGCGTGTGTGCTGCTTTTTAACTCAGATTATTTTTATGTCAAAGCTACTGAAAGTATTTACGGTTTCGTATAAAGTTATAGGTGTGGTTGCGAAACAGCATTTAGATTGTTTCACAAGAACAGAAGCACCTTCACACTATGTGCACACTGTGACAACACAGGACGAAAGTAAATAAAACAAAAAAAAGCAAACAAGTTGTAGGTGGGGTGGTGTTTAAAAAACCAATGAGGTTAAGAGAAATGTTGTTTAATAGGTTGCTAAGTTTGTAAATAGTAACTTTGGTCAGAAGGGAGAGACATACAGAGTGCACAGTCAGGTGTTGGGAAGTTTTCCACAGCCGCCTCAACACCAGGCTGGCCGCCCACATCCCCTGATTCAGTTCATCACTGGACACTAAAACTCTTCACTAAAACCAGTTAAATCTTGTGTTTCTTCTGTTGTATTTTAATGATTTCTTCGTAAAGGAAAGGACATGGTGTGCTGTATGAAATGTGGTCTGACTTTACCCCCATTAGGAGGCAACTATATACAGTATTTCCAATTTAAAAGATTAATGGTAACACATTATTAATAAATGCAAAATTTATAGTTAATTGAAATTTAGTTAATAGTTATTTCACTTATAACAAACAATATTTGCTAATTAGTTGTAATGCTACAACTGTCATTGTTTGAGATATTTTTGTTACATTTTCAACAATAAAATAGTTTACTGATGTAATCATGATGTAATTTATTATTGTCTCCTATAAGGTATGATGCAAATTGTATTTTTTATTTTATATCACACAAATGATGAAATGATATTAATTATAGCATTACTAATATTTAGTAAACATTATTATAATTTCATTGTTTGTTAACAGTAAAATACTATTAACTTTTATCTCTTTACAATTTATTAATGGTGGTTATTACAAAGTATTCAATTTATTTATTTACTAAAAATAATAAAAATAAGAAACAGATGGGGTTTTTAATCTTTTGAGCATGCTAGAAACAAAATGACTAGTTGATATCTGATATTTAATTAAAGACCAAAATCACTCCTATAAACCAGTCAGTCTAGTATAACCAGCCCAGGTCTGATTACAAGCTGCCAGATAGTTGTTTGTGTAATGTTTTACAATAATGAGGTCAGATGCATCATAGAAATCAGTTCTGTTTGAGATCAAAGATGAAAATGCTTCTGTGGCTTACATTGTCACTATAAGCTGATTCATTTGTGAACCTTTCTTTTTTTGCAGTTCGTTTAGGTCTCCGTGTCTCTCTCACTGGTCCGAGTGAGCTCCTCGACCCTCAGCACCTCCTCTCCCTGTACAAAGAGGTCAGTGGGTTCACCAAGACACCTAAATATAACTTCAAAGTCAGGTGCAGTGGTGGAATGTCACTAAGCACAATTACTCAAATTATTTATGTTAAAATGTTTTTCTTGTTTGTATTGTTCTTTTCTCTTTTATCATTCTGCCTTCTTCCACCATGTTTTTTTTCCCGTTGTGTTTAATTTTACCTCAGTTTTAGCTGAACTTGGTCTCACGTTTGTTTGGGCTCAGCATCCGGCTGTCTGTTGTTTTATTGCCTCCTGGGTATCCTGCTCTTGCTTTGTCTGTAAAAGCACTTTGTAAAGTCTGTTAATAAGGTACTATATAAATAAAGTTAAGATTTAACTTTTAAAAAAAGTGTCTGGGCTGCCTTAAAATTTTAAGTTGACTAAATTTGAGAAGTTGAGGTAACTTTGTAATGGTTTAAAACAAATAAACTTTTCTTGTCAAATAAACTTGATATTAATTCAGTTTTACTTGAGAAAACACGTTGTTCAATAAGCTGAAGATACACAGTACGTTGAACCAACAAGTCAATTTTCAGTCACATGGACAAATAATACAAACAAATTTGATTTCCTTTTATATTTTCTAAGTTTTAAGAGTCAGTTCTTCATTTCACACATATAACTTAAGCTTTAGCAGCTTCTGTTGGAGGTACTTTGTTCCAGCAGTAGCTCCAAAACATTAGGCTCATTCAAGATGAGCCAGGCCTGCACAGAAATGATCACCAGTGATCACCACACAGTGTATTTGTGTCTGAATTCACCACGACTTGCTCATGGGAAATGATAACCTCACGAGATCAAGGCAGGCATAGCTGCACTCCAGGTCACTCTCCAAAGTGACTGCGGATGCCTGGCTGTCACCTGATGGATGATCTGACAGGCTCTGATTGGCTCCACGTATTATATACAAACCTAATTTTCTGTGTAATTTTAACATTTCATGCTGGATATATTAGCCTGTTGTGTAATTAAGGTTTTGATCTGTTAACAAGCATGTATATGTAGCTGATAGTAATGTTAAATGTTATATATGTGTTATTTAAACAAGCAGTTACAAAGTGCATTACAAGGCAGACAAAATGATCATGGAACAATAGGGGGATCTCTTCTACTTCTACTTCTACCTCTACTTCTCTTCTACTTTGCTTCTCATCTTCTTTCCAGGTAAGGCGTGGTTCATCTTGAACGAGTCTAATATGTAAAACTGCACCCAGTGAATTGCATCCTGGAAAGTCTTCAATACTGATCATGTTTCTTGAGAAACTTAATTTAATGAATTCTGTACAATACATTCATTCAGCTCATCGTTTCAAGTCAAAAAGAGTTCGTATTTGAAGAACTCATATTTAGAAGTTCTGAAGTGGTCTGAACATAAATACTTTGCATTTCGAGTTTAATGATCTTGAACAAAAAAATCTTGCATATTTGTAATTCCACTTAATTACTGTATGATTTTACAGTCTAATCCAGTAATATAATATGATTCTGAAATGGGCCATTCCACATAAAGAGCACTTATATGCCAAAATATACCACAAGTATATTTTGATGCTATACTTTTGTACTTTTACTTAAGTAGACGTTTTACATGTAATTAAGTATTTTTACAATGTAGTATTGCTGCTTTTAATAAAGTATAGGGTCGACATACTTCTTCCCCACCTGTAGAAATGTACACTGTGCATTTAAAAGTGTTAAAAATGTAAGAAAGGTATGAGTTACCTCTGTCAGATATGATGACAAAAGTACATGCAGAATCTGTTTGGAGAAAAGCCAGACAACAAACACACCGCCCAACTAGTAAATGTTCAGCCAGTCTAAAGGTTAAAGGCTGAAACTTCAGAGGATTCATCTGCAAACAATAAGACAAGCCCACAGACTCAGTCGCAAAATGTATTTCATTTGTATTTCAATTCTTGAACTCAGTGGCATTTCAGACTGACAACACCTTTTAATTAAAGAACAGACAGGGGTGGATTAAAGGATTAGAGTCTCAGGAACAGACTGCTGATGTAGTGGTGGGGGGTTTAAGGGGGAAAGGCATTTTTGATCTCACAAAGAAGTCAAGTATTGCTGAAGCTAGTTTAACAAATAAAGCAGGTTAGACAAGTGAAACTCTTGTGCTGAAGTTGGCGCTTATGACTGTCCTCTCTTTGTTTTTTTCTGTTCTTTGAGCAGCCAGGAATCTACAACATTGGAGGGCAGGGAGGACTCTTTTCAATGAGAGTAGTGGGAATAAAGAAAGTGACCTCCTTACCCTGATTTCAACATCCACGGTCCAGCAGCCCACGATCATTTGGATTATATTTGAGAAATTCATGAAAAATAACTCTCTATCAAGCTGACTTTGTCATGTTTACTTGTTGTTACACTGGAAGAATCATAACCTCCAACTTCTTGGTTAAAACTGTGATCAACACTTAATTCAGTCAACATCTCCCTTTATCTCTTTATATATGTATATTTTGTTGCTTTTTCTCATATGTTAACTGTTCGTAGCTGATAAGTTTGAGAAATACTGCTATAGTTATTATAACATAATAAACATAGTTATATGTTTATTATCTGTTTTTACCATCTGTGTATATTTGATAGGTTATATATCTATTTTTTAAACTTCTCACTATATTTTTATTTTTATTTTATATTTTTATATTTCACTTCTATTTGCACTATATCTTTCTTGATCTTAAGGAGCACCTGTAACACAACAATTTCCCCTCGGGGATAAATAAAGTATTTCTGATTCTGATTCTGATTCTGATTCTATAGGACACTGGGAGGGGGGACAACTTAATATTAGGCAAAGGCTGGCAATTGTGTCTCATGAACTTATGGTTAAGAAAGTTGTTGTTTTTTTTGTTTTTGTTTTTTGCTAAATAATGATGTCTTTCTAAAATCCATACGCTAGAATTGCATCAGAGTGCTTCACTCACAGGTGTCTCAGGGCCTTCCCACTACCTTGGACTATTCCATGATCTTACCATACACCTGCAGAAATGATTCATTAAGACAGTAGCCAAATCCTGTAAGCAAATGCCTGGCCTACAGACTGTTGAAAAATGAAGTGAAGCTACCCCAGTAATGCTGAAAAAGCAAGAAGCAAAGGATCCAAAAAGAGAATACCCACCCTCGTCACAGCCTGTTCACCCTGCTGCCGTCTGGCAAGAGATATAGAAGTATCCACACTGCCCTACCACCAAATTTCAGAACAGCATCTTTCCTGAGACTATGAAACTGCTCCTCCTCCACATTGCACCATAAATAAAAGCTTATTTTTATGACTTATTAGTCATTCATTCATTGAAAGGGGAGAACAAGGGATATGGAGGGCCCCATGCCTGTGTTTGCCTGAGGCCCCAAATTGACTAAATTCACCCCTGCTAGGACATGTGAGAGGGCGAGTCAGGTGATATGAATGTTTAGTGATATATGTCTCTATATTTTTTTATGGTTTCATCATATTAGAAAACAGAAATGAGTCTTCTTATTTGCATTTTATATATGTACTGACTGTAACATGCTTGAAAGTTTGATTAATAAACATATTTTTAAAAAGAAAAGAAAAAAGAAATCTTTCTTTTTGAAGCTTATGTTACTGCCGCTATGATCATTTGTTATTGTTTCATGTCTTTATTTTCATTAAAGATTAACTCCATTATCTTATTACAAGCCTGTCATGAGGCCTGTAGTCGCTGACCGTTGGTCACGCCCACTAAACTGACCAGCCAATAGAAACAGACGCCGAGTCTTTATCTCCACCCTCCCTGCTGGTGATTCTGATGACCGTGAGGAAGTTTTTCTGTTCCTCGCCGGTCATGAACGTGGTTGTAGTGCAGTGAATGGATTGACGGGTCATTGCAAATAAAACGGAGTCGCGCTGCCGTGATTGAGCCAGGAAGGATGGCAGACTCGGCCTCCGTGAAGGTGGAGGACACGCTGCCCGAAGAGGAGAGAGAGTTTCAAAGGATAATAGCTCTGATCGGAGGTAAAGAGAGGATTTATCTGGTGAGTGATCCGTGTCACAGCAAAGAGGTGGACGGGGATGACGCTGGAGCATTACAGGAGTTCATCTCAGACATGTTTCCTGGCAGCCTGGCGAACATCAATGGACAGCTCCTCTCCTCCTCCTCGTCAATCAGCCATTGCGATACCGCAGGTGGAAACCACGCTTGCGAGGCTGTTAAGAGCGATGAGATCCCTCTGAAAGCGAGGCCCAGGGATTTGGATTTGAAAGCCAGTCCAGAGGGAGAGGACAGGGATAAGGAGAAGCGGCCAGCGCGCAACGACAACGCTCAGAGAACAGTGACGAGGAGGACGAATATTTACAGCCTGAAGCGAACCATAGACTCTCCTGTCATCTTCTTCGCCTTCAGGCAGACATTTCTCAGCAAAAAATCCAATCAACTGTGTTTAAAAGAGATCCTGAAAGATGTAAAGGCACGCACGAAACGTGCCAGAATCGCCCGACCAGCTTTGATTGGATTAATACACACTAGACAGGAGAGCGCCGAGACGCATCAATGTGCGCAACTTCTGGAGGGTCTGATCCGCTCAGTGTTTCACAAACATTCACCAGAGACAGTGTGGGTCGGCTGTTTCATCCCCAAGACAGAGGCCAGCGTGCTCAGCATCAAGAAAAACGCCTGCAAAGTCATACACTCATCTCAAACTGCAGGTGTAATTATATCCTCTGTCCATGAGCTTTATTTACACCCATCATCCCTGAGTAAACATGATTTTTTGCTTCATGTAATTAGTTTAATTATAGTAAGTTTTTCCTGTTTGCTCAAACACACGTCAGCGAGGCAGATGCTTGTCAACATGAAGTTTGAACCCTGGGGACTGTTTCAAAAACAAGCTTAACAAATTCAGAGGTTTCACAAACCACACTTTCAGAAACAGAGCTCTGGCCTATTTGACGTCGGCATTATATATTCATGTTGAACTATTTAAAAAATATATACAAAATTACAAAGATAACAAGCAATATATAGTGTAGGGAGAGGACAAACAAGTCCACATTTCAAATTGTTTTTGGAAATCAACCTGTCCTAACAAGCAAAAGGACCATCCAAACTGCTGATAGCACAAAGTTCAAAAACCAGCATCTTTGATAGTATGGGGGTGTATTAGTGCCCATGGCATTATAGGTCACTGTCACGTCTGTGAAGGCCCTACTGGTTTGGGAGCAACACATGCTGCCATCCAGACAACATCTTTGTCAGAGATGTCCCCTCTTATTTTAGTAAGACAATGCCAAGACACATTCTGCATGTGTTACAGTGGTGTGGCTTCGTAGTAAAAGTTCAGACTGACCTGCCTGCAGTTCAGGCCTGTCCCATTGAAAATGTGTGGTGCATTATGAAGCACAAAATATTAACAACAGAGACCCCGGCTTGTTGAGCACCCTAAGTCGTGTATCAAACAAGAATGGAAAAGAATTTTGCCGTCAAAACTTCAACAATTTGTGTCCTCCCTTCCTAAACACTGAGTGTTGTTAAAATAAAAGGTGATCTAACACAGTCCAACCCTTTCTAAGAGGGCTTACTTGAAGCCACCACCACCTAACACAAAAATAATGATAGCAAACCAATAGTAACAAATGATGTATGATAATAACAACAACAATAATAACGACCATTTAAAAGCAGAAAATCTGAGTATATGATGTGTAAAGAGGGTGTGTGAGCATGCTGAAGTAGGTGTGTGTTTATGAGGGGATATTAGTTTATACTGTACTGACCTCTGAGCAATAGTAAAAACACATATCACTAAAACAGTAAAACAAATAAAACATGGACAGCAATACATGGTAAGAGGCTGCTACAAACAGCAGCTAAATGCTTTTTTAAACATCTTTTGTAGGAACTGCTTTTTGCCAGGTGGGAAAGTCATTCCATAATTTGGTCCCCCTAAATTTTATCAAAAAATTGTCCTCTGCAAGTGATAAATTTATGAGGATGGAGATCGATTAGTTGATGAGTTGAGCGAGAATGGACCTGTGAATATGTTTTAGAATAAATATTAGATTGCCAACATGTAGAAGAAATAGAGACTTAAAGATCATAAAACCACAGTGCAAATATCACAAGTCAACATAATTATTGCTGGCAAGATAATATGATGCCTGTAAAAAAAAAAAAAAAA